>DWJN01000025.1:0-42422 GCA_018248895.1 Carystus phorcus
GCACGCATGGAAAGCTCAAAATTTTGCCGTTTTCGCAATATTTTTTATCGCTGCTCCTCTCCTATTCATCTTATCCTGATGTTCTATAGCCTATAGCCTCCCTCCATAAATGGACTATCTTACACCAAAAAAATTTTTTGAATCGGTCCAGTAGTTCCTGAGATTAGCCCGTTCAAACAATCAAACAAACAAACAAACTCTTCAACTTTACATATTAGTATAAGATATAAGATAAGTGGGCCAAATTTCATACTCCTCCGGCCGCGCAATTTTCTTAAAAAGGGGTCCTAAGTTTTTGCTTCACGTATTAATATATAGATACTGACTGGTAAACTCTGTGTATTGAATATATGTATTTTTAACCGACTTCAAAGAGGAAGTTCTCAATTTCTCTATTTTTTTTATGTCTGTCGGTCAATTACTTCTTGGGATGTTTCTTTTTTTATTCGAAAGCTGGTGCTTGTCATGTGGTCCCATATAAATTTGAACGACATGACGTGAAGAGTAGTCTTTGAGATATTCCTAATGTGTATTTACTTTACTTCAATTACGTGTATTTGATTAACATTTTATTATTTGTTAATATAAAACGGACAAAATAAAGTATATAACATGGTATGTTAGACTGCGAACTGGTCCCATTTTAATTTGGAGAAGATCTGATCATTAGTTTCGGAAACAGACAATGGAACTCTTCTTGGAAAACAAATAATTACAGGAGATGTCTTACAATTGCGGCAATTGCTTGTATATGCATTGTTGGTATTATTTTATAACATAACATCAAGCTTGGATAAAGGAAGGAACCACTAAAAAGGAAGAAATTAAAATCTTTTACCAAAAAATTAAAACAGTTTAGGAAGTCGATGCTTTTTTCTTTAAAGTGGCCTAGACGAAAGACACCTACTTCCTATACAATTTCCCTCATCAAATTATTTTAACCTTTTTGCAGGAGGTTTTCCTTTTTTGTTAAAAGACTTTTAAATTCTATTATAGGTAGACTTCAATACAGTCAGTAAATTATGTTAATGATGACGAATAATGAAAGAAGCTGAAATTGATATTAGTGAAAATAAATATAAAATGCCAAGAATCTCATATGCAACGTGCGGCAATATTATAACACTAATGCAGTTATAACTGACCAAAGTCAGTACGGGATTTGTAGTAGAATTTTGTTTTGTATGAATAGTGATTGATGGACGATGTTTACGTTCACAGTGCACTACTGAGTTCAAGGAATTTGCTTTTACTACAATAATTTCGTAGGGAATTGAGATTAATTCGAGTATATCACGGTTACATTGCTATGGAAGAATTCGACCACAATTCTATGACGACGTCTCGCGAATAAATCCTTCGTTTGAATCAAGATTCAAACAAAGAAGGCAAGCCATGGTAAGTAAAAACGGCTGCGATCATTATAATCCAACAACAATTATAATTACATAATAAATAATTTTGAGTTACAATTTATTATTAACATTGTATTTTGTTTTTACTTTGCTTACATGCTACATAATTACATTAATGCCTTTTCGAATCCCCCATAACGGCAATTAATAAGCTCAAGGTAAGTACACAATAAAATTCCATCTGAATATAATGAATCGTTAACTATAAATAATAATTATGTCCTCCGAATCTCAATTTTTGTATCCGTGTAGGGGTGTAGGTATATCCCTACTGAAATTATTGTGTAGGTACGGATGACTAAAATGACAAAACTTTATAGATATATTTTTTTGATTTAAGTATGTTGTAGTTTATAAACTAATACCTACTTAAATATCACAATTGATTATTATTCTGTTTACGTATTAATTACTATTGCGCGTACCATAGAATGTTTAAAACTTTTATTGAGGCTCATTAGCAACAATAAAAGTAGGAACGTGTGGGACATTTCTTAACTCAATTAATTCTGATATTGAAATTGAGAAGAAAGTTTAGCTTACAACCGAACGACGAATAACATCTTCGTCGGAGCTCGTAGTTAGGTAATTAATGGCAAGATTAGCAAACTTTGCCAATGGGCATAGCGAGCGCTTGGATAAGAGAGAATTCCCTGTTCGACACTTAGGTGAATCACTGCGACGCATTGTCGGCGCAATGCAGTTAGCTAACCTGCTGACATGAGCATTCCTTTCATTTTCGCTTATATTTCCTCGGTCTTCTCAATTGAATACTATGAATAAATATGTAATTTGAAGTTATAGAAATTGTTATCTAGACAAGTTTTTAATGATTTAATAACTTTATACTCCTACACTAGTTAGCATTAGATTGTAGGCATATCTTTACAATATTAAACATCAATAACGAAAGCCCGTAATCAATATTAATTTATTTTACTATTCAAGGGTCCAGAATGCTTAATGACTAATCATTATTTAATGAATAACTCCTACTAGTTATTAATTAATTTAAATAACTCTTCTATTATACCTATATAAATTACATACTGTATGTCACACACTTTTTGCATTTCAATAGGACTCCGAAATGAAGAATACTAATAATACTATGTAAACATTTTTTTGGCTAAAATAGAATTTCCTGAAGCGAAGCAAGCTTGGTTATTACTTTAGTTCATCAAGATCAAGAGCGAAGTTCTTAGTAGCTGCTGACAAATGTTTATGTTTCGGTTTTAAAAATTAATAAATGAATCACTTGTTTACAGGAACTACATCGAATTCACGATAACTGCACCATGATAACAACGGTCGCCAGTATGTCTCAAAAACAATCTCATATTATTTCACTTGATAACATTGCTACAATTTCTTAGAAACGTATGTGATTTGTGTTACGGATAAAAATCTTGAAGTAGCACCAATTATCATTAATCCTAAACTAGTGATTCGAATTTCTGTGAGGGAACTTCTACACAACTGTTGTTTTTGAAAGGAACATGGCATTCAATGAGTAAAATCCGCTCCTTTGCATTGGAATATTAGCTCCAAAATTAGTACACGATCAAGCTTTCTATAGTCAGTAGTGAAGCGATACTGAAAATTATCCTTATGATACTGTTGGTAATTAGGATCCTTTAATGTAAAAAATAGTAATAAGACATTTCTAGGACAATAACACTATCGAATTGAGAGCTATTTTAGTTGACGATAAAATTTGGAAATGTGATCATATTTTCAAGGCGTAAAATAAAACGTATTGAAGAGGCGTTCTAGTTTATTAAGAAATTCTTAGGTCACGTGTTAGGTTACTAATATAGGTGCGTTAGCACATCCCCATAATTTATTAGTCTTTATCAACAGAAAAAAATATACGGTAAACTTTACGGCACTTTACGGGACTTTACGGCAGATTTCCATAATCTGAACACTCCAACTCAAAGACCTGTCGATGTCAAGCCCTATACTGATTCACTCAAATCAATTTGTACAGTAAATATCTTTTTATATCTTTATTTGTATAGTACAGAATCTCGGTCAATCCCGCTTAATAAACTAGAGCAACTATTTAATATAGCCTGGCACTTAGCTGGATTCACAGAAATATCATAGCGCGGAGACCAATTAAGTAATTTGCATAAGTTAGAATGAATGATATCTACTGCTCTAAAGAGGTTATGTGGTTCAGTTTGCACATAAAGTTGGAAATCGTCGGCATACAAATCAATTAGAAATGGATGCCATATAGTTTATAAACAGCAAAAAAATTAAGTCTTGTGGCGCGCTGAACTTTAATTATTGAATTGCCGCCATCTTCCGAGAATAATATGTCGAGTGATGGAAATGCTGCTGATCAACTATTTGATCCCCATCTCTCCGTTAATTTTCTCGTTGTTTATAAACTCCATTTTCAATTAACCCGATAACGATTATCAGGTAACGCTTTTTGAGTCAAGCGCTGTAATTTTGTCTCTCTTGGTTGGACATTAGAGTGTAAAATAAAATGCCACCAGGTGTATTGTCTCTTTTGATCCGTGTCCACAATCTGTGTCGCAATGATTCGCGCTATACATTTTACAATCTGTGAAAGAATAATACTACGATCTATGCTAGAAATTTCTAAGTACTTAGTTCTCTTAGTACAATCGCCTAAAATGAAATGATAATCATAGCAGAAAAACTCTTTACTATGTTCCATTTCTTACAATTGACGATTTAAACGGAAAAACAACAATAAGCTTAAAGTCAGTCTCGGTCTTTAAAATAAATAAATAAATAACGCCACGCACTCATAGCCCATTTCTCATTTGTCAACTCCAATACTATCTACATAATTATTATGATTTTTTGAATTGGGAAAATAACTGCGTTGTAATGTGTTTATTTATGCTGGTACTAGGAGGCTCCTCATTGTCAGCTTATTTTACGTCATACTTACCCATTTCCTACCCTCTAGAACAGCTCTAAGTCAGTTTTTCTGATACTGAAACAACTTTATGAATACCGTAGGCAAGCTCATTACGTTCTTTATAAAGTCTCGTGGCATTAAATTTTTGTTATTATCCACTTAGGTCTTAAAAACGTTTATCAACATTATTATATTTTCAAAATTTGACAGTTTGGCAATGTGAATATTTGACTTATAATTTTCGTAACTGATGCTTAAAAGCGTTATAACGTGGAATTTTCTTTATGATAACAACTAGGTGTGCCCGCGGCTTTGACCGCGTGAAAATCAGTATGTCACAAAGTTTTTTCCGCGTATACCCCGACCCCGCAAGAATTAAGTTTCATCCCCTATTTCAGCCATTTAGGGATTGATTTCTGAAAATAGAATAGCTTATGTGTGTCCCTGGGTTATGAACTATTTTTATGCCAAAATTCATAACCATCAGTTAAGTGGTTTAGATTTTAGATTGTTAACTTTCATCCCCTATTTCAGCCATTTAGGGGTTGATTTTTAAAATAGAATAGCTTATGTGTGTCCCTGGGTTATGAACTATTTTTATGCCAAAATTCATAACAATCAGTTAAGTGGTTTAGATTTTTCATACAAACATTCATCCCTTATATCAAACCTTTAGGGGTTGATTTTTGAAAATAGAATAGCTTATGTGTGTCCCTGGATTATGAACTATTTTTATGCCAAAATTCATGACAATTAGTTAAGTGGTTTAGATTTTAAATTGTTAATTTTCATGCCCTATTTCAGCCATTTAGGGGTTGATTTTTGATAATAGAATAGCTTATGTGTGTCCCTGGATTATGAACTATTTTTATGCCAAAATTCATAACAATCAGTTAAGTGGTTTAGATTTTAGATTGTTAAGTTTCATCCCTTATATCAAGCCTTTAGGGGTTGATTAAAAAAAAAGTAGCCTATGCGTGACTCTGGGTCTTCAACTATTTTCATTCCAAATTTCATCCAAATCCTAATTACATATATATTAGTATAGGTAGTTTAGCCGTGAAAACGTCACAGACAGACAGACAGAATTTCGCATTTATAATATTAGTATGGATATAAAGTACGTGTCATAGTGTTTGTCCGCCATGGACTCCTAAAACCACTTAATCTATTTTAATCAAAGTACACTATGTCCAGTTTGATCTAACTTAAAAGATAAGATAGCTTACATCTCAATTTATAGTCACAATATTATTTTATTGTAAATTATTTGTTTAATATCTTACAAAGAATTAGTTCCATAAGAGTCTAACAGATGGCGGTGTAAGTTAGTCTGCTCAATTGAGTATGTAAACCTTAGTCACAGCAACGTGTGGCCGAGTCTGTTAGGTTATATTGTAGCAGGACAACATCTGCTGAGTCAACTAATTGTATTATAAGATCAAATCAGTTTGTTTCGACCCCTAATACACGCTCTTAAGAGAAATATGTCGACTTAATCTGAAACCCTGTATATAAAAATTTAAATATTTTTTATACGGAACCCTCGTTCGTTTTCTTGAAGTTCCGAAACTAAACATACTGAGTTCTGAGTTTGATATTTCGCAAATAAAGTAACTTGGACCGATTCCAACATCGGATGAATGTCAACCAATTTCTTAGCAAATGTTTATGATCCAATGCCACTATCAAATGAAGTGAATAACAAGATGTATGAATAAGGAGCAATGGAATTTGATTATAGAAGTGATGTCATGATTTCGGATCGGGATACAAGTCCTTCGTATTTTAGAATAGAATAGAATTAGTTAGCTGAACGCAAATAACTAACGCAAGTAAAAACTAACCATATCTAATTTATTTTAATATAATCTATACATATAATAACTAAATGAAAGCTGTCTGTACATGGCAATGTATTTAAAAATGGCAATGCATTGGATAGAAATTAAATGTTTCTATATGCAAGACTAGATGAACCAGCAAACGTTGTTTTGCCATATAAATTTAAGAACTATTTTTATAACCATAAAAATGGTTATAGTGCGTTAAACTTAAAAGCTAGACATATGCTATCGCAGACTTTTATTTAGATCTTTTAGAGGGGGACCATATTGTAATACACAATTTTTGAGTAACTTTCACCGTTTACTCAGCGCACGCATGGAAAGCTCAAAAATTTGCCGTTTTCGCAATATTTTTTATTGCTGTCTCCTATTCATCTTAGCGTGATGTTCTATAGCCTATAGCCTTCCTCCATAAATGGACTATCTCACACTAAAATAATTTTTCAAATCGGTCCAGTAGTTCCTGAAATTAGAAAATCAAACAAACTCTCCAGCTTTATATTATTCGTATAGATATAGTGGCTTTTATTTGACCAACATTGATAAATTCTGCATTGTTCAAACATAATGGAATACACACAGCTGATAATGTTGAATTATTAGGTTTTAATTTGAATTTAATGTTAAGTTGTTTGTCTCGTTATTATACATTGTTTTGACGGTTTCAATATTATCAGTGAGTATACAAAATTTCCTTGTGCTTATTTGCCTAATTGTAGTAATATATTAATTATTTATCAATTATTAAACAAAAATTGAAATAATGAGTCTTACGACATTAATAACTCCAACTACACAAAATAAAGCACTTTAAAGTTTAATATTTGTGGAAACAGATTCCTCAAAA
The DNA here is from genome assembly GCA_018248895.1 of Carystus phorcus. Taxonomy (NCBI): domain Eukaryota; kingdom Metazoa; phylum Arthropoda; class Insecta; order Lepidoptera; family Hesperiidae; genus Carystus; species Carystus phorcus. The sequence continues at coordinate 7,018 of DWJN01000025.1, forward strand.
AATGGCTTTTCACTCCTTCAATATTTTTGAAAGATAGACGACAAGAAAATCCCCATGTGTCGGAAACGTGTTAACACTTTATAATCAATCCGAAGTACATTCACCATCTATATAAATCATGACCACTATAATCTTATACATATAACTGTTTGTCCTGACTGACAGATCAACGCACAGCCGAAACCGTTTTATCTAAAGATTTGAAATTTAGACGGTAGGTTCCTTTTATAATGTAGGCGTCATTTAAGAACGGATTTTTGGAAATTCCTCCCCTAAGGTGGTGAAATAGGGGTTGAACGGTTGTCTTTAATATATATATACTCGTAAATGACGAAATCTGCGGTGCAGTGATCTGCTCAAGCTGTTATCATTAGATAAACCGTAGGATAAACAATATGTTTATCTAACAGCTTATAGCTTTCAAAATATCTACCAAGTTATATTCGATTTAACTACTGATCCCTTAATGAGATATTTAATTAATTGTGCCTATCCGAATTTTGAAAATACTGTACATCCTATTACCACATACACAATAATAATAACAATTGCCATTTCTCAGTAACTATTGCAAGCGCAATAAACAATCTAATTACGATAAAAGAGACTGTAATTTGGAATTTTCTTACTGTCTGATAGAAAACTTATATCATTGCGAAATAAATACAGTCTAATTACGATGAAATACTCTGTGATTTGGAGTTTGCTTACTGTCCGATAGGAAACCTATCGATATCATTATTATCGTTTTCTGTTAATTCTCTACAAATTAAATTTAATAACATATTACATTTAAGTGAAGTTTAGTAGAATCTTACTTTGTGATGACTAGGATCTAAAACCCTAGATGATTTAGCTTCAGCCATGAGAATCTATGAAATTTTAATTTCCATACATGACGTCAGTTTTGAACAAAATGTAAGCTTCAAAAATCTGAGAAATTAAAATAATTACCTTAAATCCACAGATGGAGATAATGGGTCAGAGCGTCTTCGAGTTCAGCCACCCGTGCGACCATGAAGAGATCCGCGAGGCGCTCCGCCCCGGCAGCGGGGGGCGCCGCGAGATGCTCCTGAGACTCAAATGCACCCTTACGAGCAAGGGGCGAAACGTGCATCTCAAGTCTGCTTCTTATAAGGTAATTTGTTTTCAACAGATTAAAAAACGGACTTCTCCACTTCTCCATTCAGCTTTTCTAATGTGTAATCTGTGTCTAAGCTCATATTTTTGCGTGCCTATTTCGTGTTTTTGTATGATAATAGCGGACAAACGATCTAACGAAGGATCAGAGCCCAAAGATTATTTAGTTACGCCCATTACTAACACAAACAACTGAAGCAGAAATACCGCTTTATTTTTACTGCTTTGGATTGAAAAACGTTTCTGATTAACATATACTTATTCAAAATATAAATTTTCTATAACATTGACGGCCGGTTTCTGAAAGGGTGACCAACGAAAAAATTAAGAAATTTACTGTCAAATCTATTGTCAAACGTCAATTGGGTTGCAGAAAGCATGATTATCCAGAAATTATTCGCTAATCAACTTCATAGAACTTTCACGTTAATATGCGTGTTATATGTACGGAATTTTGACAAGCCTTTCAGAAACTGGCGGTTAGTATACCAATTCTCCCGAAATTTGGGTCTGGAGACTTTTCCATTATAAAATTAATCTCGTAAAAGACAGAGCGAAATGAGTAATTTAGTAGTCGATGTTCCAAAGTAGAGACTTTGATTGATTGCAGGTCTGAATATAATCTGATTTAGTAGTTTAGAAACTATGAGTTACAGACCGTATCTGTAGACACCAAGCCTGATAGTAAATGTTAATGTAAAATTAACCGTACTCTATTGCGATTAAGTTTATATTTAATTAGAAGGCATGACAGTAATTTAGTCTGTTGTTATATGATGATCATTAGGCCAAGGCTTTGCCCTGAATCGATAATAGTTGATCCTAAGCAAACTTGTGTTTTTCCGCAATAATCCACGTGGAGACAGATCTATCTCGAAATTAAACTATATAATTCAAGGTCCTTTTATATTTTTCACTTGGCGATGTTATTTAAATTATATAACCCAAATTTTTCCAAAATCCCTGAGAATTAAATACAATTCAAAGTTTGTTTTGATTGTACGGGTTATATTAAGGAAATGTAACACCTTTGACAAAGTTAAAACTGATTAACGCAATATTACAATAGTTACCAACTATAAGATTATTTATACTGTTGAACAGTAAACCTTAGTATTAACTGTTATAATTTTCGTTTGAGATATTTACAACCTTTTTTTAGAAACTTTTATTTATAATAGTTTCATCTCTTCGGGGTCTGTAATCAAATCTTAAAAGTTAAATTTGACAAACATCTCAATGTCCAATGTAACTGATATTTAGCACAGCCGTGAGGTTCCCGTGACAATGCATGATTATGTACTTAAATTATTTGCACGAACTTCCCGCCATTTAAAGATGGCTTATTGACTACTTAGGTGATTAGATTTTATCATTTCCTTAGTGACTCTTATGAATATATGGGTGTGAAATATGAAGGGCGTGATGAGAGAAATAATAGGTGAAGAGACGCTACATTTTTTCATTCACAACATATAAAAAAATGATAATTCTTGTTGATCTTGAAGACTAGAATAAGAAGATTTCCCTCGCTAGAAAAATGAAGGATGGGATGATAAAGTATCAAGCATACATTGACGGAATGATTGCATAAATACCGCAAATCCTCAAAGGGTTTGTTTTTTTTTATTCAACGTTAAATCATTGCCAAGTAGCGACTGCTGATTTCATCTTAACACAATAAGAGAAATTTTACAAAATTCTCGGTATGACAATCAGTTAATTTCAGTACCCTCTGATTACAGAAATTTGTCCTAATAGTACCTATTTGTAAATAATTAATTAATAATCATAATTTATCGTGGAAAATGTTTTGTATCGATTTGCAATGACGTCCTATCTTAAGTGCTCAGTTGTTATGCGGCTGTCATGAATATGTAATTGGTTCTCTGGCATATCATATTTTACCTTAACTTTATCGAAATAGAGTTTTGATCCGTGTATATCGATGTAATTTTATCTTTGCCACAATCACTTATATAATAGGTGATCACGGGTTATTATACAGATAGATGTTGCTGACACGACATTTTTTCCGAATCGAAGTACGATATTTGATTGATGGAATCCGATAAAAAAAATCCAAGCCTTTGGGTTTATTTACAAAAAAGGATTATAATGAAGACGTACAAATTTCGAAATACTTTTTTAAGATTTATCTATCAACTAAGGTAGTACCGTGAAATTAATTGGATTTTAATATTTTAGTTTGCGCTTAAGGGATATGCAAATCGGCCTATACTGGTAAATGTCTCGGTTTAAAATAAATTTGTAGTTAGATATTATTATTATTCTATAGCATGTAGACGCTCCGTATGTTCTTTTGTCTATATTATCCGTCATCTATAGTTTTATTTTTATCTATTGTACCAGGAAAATACAATAAATACAACAAAAGCTTAATACAATAAAAGCTTTTAAAAATAGACAACTACCTTATCCGGCGCGCGTTGCTACGCATATAAAAAAATATAATTAAGAGAAAAGTCAGCTTAAATAAAGACACATTCGTAATCATTCTGTGTATCGAAGTACTGTTTTAACAACTTTGAATACTTGACTACAGTTCAACTTGATGGTAAGCGGTGACGTAAAGTGGTAAAGCGGTGGTAATTCGCACTTACCACCGCTCAGTAGAAAAGGCTATTCACAGTTCACACGAAGACACTTACAGATACATTTAAACATTTGAATGTTAAAACGAGTACCTAAATTTTTCTGTTAGACATATGTTATTATTCGATTGGATTATTCCAAGTTATACGCGAAATATTATCAATAAATAAACATTGTAAAGTTTCGAGTGGGCGCCTCGTAAAATAATATTTGTTGATAAACGTTTACTAAGGGTGTGTAGTACGAATTTGACCATCAACTTTCGAGATTCTAAACTATTTGAAGTTTGGGTATTGGTCAATATATGAATGATTATTTAAAAGTTATGTAAGAATTATGTTCGCTGGCACTTCCTCTATTCTTCATGTCAGTCTATTTTGTTGGTAGAACAAATGTTTACTTAAAAAAAGTCTTTTCTTTTATAGTGCCATATTTATTTTGCTTATCGTTTCTAGTATTCTAATATTATTCAAAAATGTTGTAATATTGTGTTATTTAATTTGTGTTGTTTAATTATTGTAATAGCGTAAAATTTTATGTTTCAAAACAAAATATCATTGGGGGCAGCCAAAGACCGTTTTAAATAACACCATCCATTTTATAATACTAACAGTGCACATAAGAATAATAATAGTGTGACTAATATAAGACTGATATTTGATACATAAATATGTAGAAAATTAATGACTCAGTATAAATAATAATAGTGCTACATTTTTATTTGGATGTAGTAATAGGATACCTCTAAAAGTTGCTGGTTAATGTTATTGTATTGTTTTGATATGTAAACAATTTCATGTGTGAATAGTGTCCCTACTCACGTAGGTATACATTACTATGACTTATTGGAGTAAACATTGGTGTAACAAATGCCACAATAGGCATTATCGGCCTGATTACAAAACGTGGACTAGCTAAGTAACGGTTTAAACTTCTATTAGACCATGGACTAAACAAAAAAACTAAACTAAAATAAACCTTGGCTTAAAGTATAGTATAAAAGATAAGTCTATACTTGATAGTCGTGGTTTAGACCTTATTTTGTAATGAGGCGGATAATGTTTTAATGCATTTAAAATATTACGAATGTATATTTTCCATCCTTTATTTTCTCTGTTCTTATCTATTCAACTCATGTTAACACTTTATTGTAAAACGGAAGTTCACCAAATAGAAATCAAGATTCGAAGTGAGATAAGCGCAAAGGAAACCTCTGTCGCTTACATAATCTACGATGCTCATCAGACAGAATAGATTGGTGCGATTGACGCGAAACGTACCTGTCGGGTTGGGGGAGCGTAACATAATCGAATCATGCATGGCGTCGGTGGCACGCTCGATTACAACCAGCTACGGGACAATATGCATGACCCAGTGTCGCCGATTTAATATTCAAGAGTCGCGCGATCGCGGCGCACGCTTCACTGTAATAAAAGCACGCTCCGATGCTTAACGAGCTAGACCGATGAGCTTCTTCGTATTTCAAACAAGTCGACCGTGTACGTGACCGCCACGAGGCAACATCTTAATTTCTGCAGTAACAGGGAGATTGTGAATTATTATCCTTGCTAATACCCGACGTCGGCGGGTTCCAGCAACGGCGCGGCGTTGCGATATGATTTTTTTGAGCGAGTGAAATAGGGAAAGTTGGAATGTTAAAATCGAATCTGGGGAAGTCTCACTAATAAGTCCTAAGAAGTTATGATGTCTTCGTTAGTAAAGGAACCTAGGTCATGATATATGAACTCATCTCCTGCCCATACAACTAACTAAACCTAATTAATTACTTGAAATACATATTCCCTGCACGTTTTGTATCAAAAGCTGAGGAAACCTAATTAAAAACCAACAATACAATGACCAATGTTTCATAAAATCAAGAACTTCACGGACATTTGAAATTCAAATTATGAATTTACGGATATTGTTCCGGAGACAATAGAGCTAATTCTTCCCCAACCGTCGTCAAATCAAAGATTCGAGGATGTCGGTAAGCTCACAACTATATCTGATTCAAACCCATCTATTAGAAACTACTTGCGATCGAGAGGGCACGTACTAAAATGGATACCCGCCAGCAGTTTCGAACTTAAACTTCTAGACTGCAAAGAAAGTTATCAGCAATCGAGGAGCCATTGATTGTGCACAAAGAGCCTTTCGTCTCGCGACATTCGAGTTCGATTTTCCGCTCACAATGCGGGCGTCGTTTTTCCTCTTGCATTCGGGATTTTAGTTCTACCGTTCATTCGGTACTATTCCACATTGTTCGTTCATTCCGTTTAGTTTATCCCTTGTTCAGTTAAGGTTCAACTGGCTCGCGTAGAGAACGAGCTCAGCGACATATGTCAACTCGTACGCATTACGATCCTTAAACTGTATCTGGCTAGTGGTCGCTACTTGAGTATATTTTTCGACAAGATCGATAATGGCAGTACCTTCACCCGCGAGCGGACAGACATCTGTCGTCTCTTATGATATCCCGATCCTTCAGTATGGGATTGGGGATCTTAATCAAAGCCGTCGGTTTAGGGCAAAACAATTTGTGGCATACTTGGCAATGCGTTGCCATCCATGTTAAATTGTGAGCTTTCGCGTCCAATAGTGAACGGAAGGGAACAATCGAGACCTGGTTTGTTCCAACGAATGCGTGGTCTGCCACTGGGTATTGTGCTCTCGACTTTGCCGTGTACTACACGCCTTTAATGGAACTATGCTAACGCCGTGAAAAATATCCAAAAAAAAGAACGAGTTTCCCTCGTATGCGTTAGACGATGTTCTACACCATTCAGGAGAGATATATTATGTATGCTCCAATACTGCTATAAATGTTTCAATTATTCACCTCTAAAACTTTTAAACGTGCAAAAAAGTAGTCACTGAATAAACAAGTAAGTCACTGAGCCATTTCCTGTTTTTAGTGGAAATTCACTAAATGTCTTATATCGGGACGTCGTAAACAAGATGAAATACGTTATCGTATGAAATATCTATAATGGGGAAACACAAAATAATTCCTTGCCATTTTCTGCTTTGTTTCTTGACCAATTTTCATTTTTTTTTATTATTTGACATCTATTGAAGACATTAGTGTTATCAATACAAAAACGTCTTTTAATGTTACTATATTTATACTGGACTGTTTTGCATTTTAAGTATCGTAAGCTGCATGGCTTCCCATATACAATTTATTAATATAAATAGAATAAGACTAAAAATGTCAATGATTTCATAAATCTCAAAAATAATTATGTTTGAATGTTTAGACCGCCGAGAAGCCGGTGTCAACGTAAACATTTTAAGAGTCTTGACGATATAATTTGTAGAGAGGCTCATAACAAATATTGTCAAATTAATACATTGTTCTGATTCATAAAGCTTTACGTCTACGCTGGCGAGTCGCCAAGTTGCTTGCACAATGCACAATAAATACCTACTACTACGACTACTCTTAATTACTTCAGTGCCATTACGAGAGTGCTAGTGCACACTACTGGGTCGTTAGTATCGCCATACATCAAAATGTGCCTATTACAAAATATATTTAGTGCCGTCATTGTGATATATTGCTTTCAAGCCATTCGTTTTTAAATATATAGCTGACAAACGAGGAGACGAGCCACGTGATAATGAGTGGTTACCGCCACACATGGACATCAGTCACTCAAAAGGCAAGTCATCAGCAAGGCAAAGGCAAAGCGGAAACCAGTAGTACGGTGTCTCAAACCCCCAATCTGGAATACAAATCGGTTGATGGCTGCCTCAAGTAAGAGTATGGTACCTGGCCCGGCGCGCTTCCCGCATATTGGTTTCCTTAATAAAATTAAATAAATATAAGACGACATTTTTTTTATTACTCGTAGAATAAATGAAAATAATGAAAACGATTTTTCACATGATTCTTACAAACTAGTATAAATGTTATAGGTACTCTGTGAATGTCGTGTAATTTACCATGTGCTTTTTAAGATATTTGAATAAAGAGTATCTTATCTTATCCTATCTAAATATAAGGTTTCTTTTTTATGATGTATTTTTTTTTTCAAATAACATTTTTCAAATGTAAATTGTATAATATTTAATATTATAACCATATTTTTTTTATAGATTTATATTATATTTAAAAATCTAACTATCCCTTATTTTCGTTTATGTTTTACATGTTAGTACAATGAGTAACCGTAAGCCGTACAAAAATGATACCGTCTATCAAAACATTCATTTTACAAGGTACTTGATATACATAAATTTACATTTTTACTCAAACGTGAAGTTTATGAAATCGGGCCTTCATAATAAGGCGATATAAGGTTAATCTGGCAACAGGCACTGGCGCAGATTTTAGCGACCGTGTTAATATGGGGCTAGTAAAGTGCGGTCCGCTTAATTACGACGTGAATTTTGAACAACGACCAAATTTATCTCAATAAAACCACGCCACCCAAACCTAGCGTTAATAACTTATGGAAGCAAGGTATGTAGTACGCAATTACAAAATAATAAATGCTAAAATCTGACAATTTAACACGACATCAATAAGTTGAACAAGTTAATATTATGATAAATAGTTAATAATTCTAATTTAAGATATCCCTGTAAACCTGTAGTTAGTGACAGTAATAAAATTGCCAACGTTGCTCGGCAAAGATTTGGTCGTTTGTAACTGGGTCCATGCCACCCAGAAAAAATCTGTTCCTTAAATCAATATAATACGTAAAACAGACACGCAACATAATTTAGCTTCATATTAAACAGAAAATACAAATTTCAAGACCGAATCATCTCAAGAACTTCGACGTGATTCTAAAATTACCGACACAGGTAAATTCATAAACAAAACTTCACTAAAGCGCTACCTAAAAATTGTTCAAAAGCCGCAACACGCTCCCGTCAAAAAGCCAAAATCGACCGACAAATTCAATTATAAGTTTTCCACGAGTAACCCAAACCGTGGAACATTAGACAAAGCTCGATTAATTATTACAAAGGCAGCTCTTTACAACATCAGACAAACAAGATTCGTACCGAAGTAGACAAAAGCTTGAACGTAACCAGCAATCGCTCATTCATGCGACTACGTAGACGGTGCGAGGGAAAACTATCCGTCCTTTTTCCACGTTTAGTTTGAATATCCTTCGCCGCCGGCCGGAAAAAGGAAAATGCGAGAGCAGATATTTGTTTTTACAGCCGTGCGCCGAGGAACAAATTAGGTAGACAAACTGTTGAAGCGGTCGAAGTGTCTATATTCCACTCTGCGGAAATTCTTCTCTTAAAATCGTTCTAGCGAATGTCTCGTCGATTGAACTCAAGTGAGGTAATAATTTTCACTTCTATTTCAATGAAGGCATTGTGAGTGTGATCGGGATATTCAACAGGGATATTTAATTTTAAGGCGAATTGGTACTTTTATCATTTTTAGTCTCTCTATACGTAAAATTATTGTATTTCGTTTTTAATCATAATCACTACATTTAATAACATGAACCTATTACTTCTAAACTCCTTAATATTGTTTACTGGATGCCGAATCATGCTTAAGCTAAAGTATCGAAGGATTTTACTACGATTCAATTATTCCTTAATATTTTTACACATATATTATTTTTTCGCTAGACGGTTATTAACATAAAAAATATTTAGGTACATTGCTATACCATTACAATCAACAAGTACGAGCTGAGAAGCTCCTAAAGCCTGAACAAAGGAAAAACTAAGTACTAAATCGGTCCATTGAAAACAAAACAAATACTATTCGAACACATACACAATGCGTTACACAAAAACAAAATTCACACAATTCATCGATCATGACAATAGAATGGTTGGGAAACGTTACAGTGTGCATGAATTACCCGAAAATTATCGCGGCTTAGAATTACGAGCCGTCGGCACCTAGTTATGTGGTTCCAATTTATAATTATTATTATTGTTATTGTGCAACAAACAATAATTTAACCTTGTATATTTACGATTTTAAAGTGATGAGTTTCAAATATGGTATTTGTATACTGGTAATCCCTTTTACTTAACGTATAAATTTACACCTTCCTATACAATTATATTTGTTTACAAATCCACTTCAAAAATCCCCTCTTTACTAAAGGCCGCATTAAAATTTATAGAGTAGTTTTTAAATTCATCGCATTCATATACACAGAGATTTCCAGAATAGACAATATTCGTCGCAATGACCTTTCATTAGTTTTAAAAATGACTACAATATCAATTAGACTACCTAATCAAATTTTTATGATTCAACACAGTAAGCACAATTACGATGCCTACAATCGTTATTAATTGCTTTATTAAGCGAAAGTATCACTTGAGTGTATTTATAAGTATGTTGCAATAGAGGCACGATAACCGTGAAAACTTCCAACTCGATTGTGAAACTCACAGAAGTCGTAGGCTTCACGAAGCCGTACAGGTGACGGCGACGCTATTCGTTACCCGATCCACGTGACAAATCCCTTGATCGGTCGGACATTCGGCCGGAGAAGGGTAAGTGAGCAATGGTCGGAATACAAAAGAATATAAAGATAATCTCTAGACTTACAGTAATTAGCTCATGTCTTAAATGTTGATCCTTTGATCCTACGAATATAAAGAGATACGTGCTTAGATAGATTATAACACTAAAAGGCTGTCGTAAATAGCGCTTTCAGTAACAAGACTTCTATTTGTATCTTCGGCCTACGTGAACATTATTGCAAACATTTTTCGGAGTACCAATGATTCTGTTATAGTGCCTCTATTGTACTAATATACACCGGCAGCCCTCAAAAACACGAACGTACCGAAAGTTCTTAACGAGACTACGACTCGTTATACTTAATATTATCTAGGCTGTACACACATCCATCTACAACATAGATCGTACGTTGGCTTCAGTGATGTAACAGACTAGTGAATATTCACACTATACTCCCGTCGCTTGCAAATGTCTGTAGTCATACCAAAATTAGACTTAGCGTCTTATCGATACTGTTACTAAAATATGATTAAAAAATTGTTACTAAAATTTCTGCATATTACATTTATTAGTAAAATGAGTTTCATTTAGATACGAAACGTGATTTGTTTTTAATCGGCAACCTTTGTACTTTTGTGTATGCGTTATAAAACAAAACGCATTTTGTTAATCTTACTGTTTACTTATTAACCTGAAAGCTTACACAAAGAAACGTATTACATACTTAGTACAGAAAAAATGATAATCAGAGATTAGTACGTTGAGTGCCATCACAATTACAGGCGAGGACTGCGTGTAAAAAATAGTGCTAGCATTATCAAACCGTACGTATATAAAAGTAACTATAAGTGTCGATTGAATTAGGCGTCAACAACAAAAATATCCTTTAAGTACAACAAATTTATCAATGAACATTCCGGATAGTTAAGTTAGTTTGTTGTTCATCATAAATTCGTAAATAAAGCAGTACCTAACTTAAGACATTGTTCGTCTATTTTATCCATAGAAGAGGCACGAAATTCCATTGAAAAGCTACGTACGTACGTACATATATAAAAGTAACATTAAAAGCGTCTAATGAATTAGGCGTCAACAACAAAAATATCCTTTAAGTAGGTACTATCAATGAACATACAGGATAGTTAAATTAGTTGGTTATTACGAATTATACTCACAGATTTTCGGCCTTATTACAAAACGTGGACTAGCGAAGTACCGGCTTAAACTTCTATTACACCAAGTAAAATAAACCTTGGCTAAAAACATAGCATGAAAGATTAACGTATATAACTCGATAATCGTGGTTTACACCTTATATTGTAATAACGGCGTATTTGTCTATTTTATTCATAGAAGACGCACGATTAAAATTGAAAAGCTACGAAGGAATCGCACAGCAAACCCCTGGATAGGCGAGCCGTGCCGTAGCAGGCGCCAGACTCGTCGGCGCCGGCCGCGCCCGTCGCGACCCTGCGGCGCACCCTACGCCCTGCCGACTGTACCGCTCTCAGGGCTGGCAATCCGTGATTTGTATTTACGTAAACGGATAACATTCATTGCTCTTTTATAATAGAACTGACTGTAATTTGTTTTGAGTATAATTAAGATGGTAATCCTACTAATATTATAAATGCGAAAGTGTGTATGTTTGTTTGTTACTGTTTCACGCAAAAACTGTCGAACCAATTTTCATGAAATTTGGCATGCATATAGAGGGTAACTTGGTTAACACATAGGATAGTTTTTATCACGGAAGTCCCGCGGGATCGGAATTTACACGGGAAAAACTCGTACGCAAATGGGTATAGCTTCTAAACAAACATATTAATTAAAACTCACAAGTCTGTTTTCCCGGAAATCCCGCCGGATCGGGAGTAACGCGGATGAAGTCGCGTGCGGCCACTGGTGTTAAAATATAATATTGTTGATTTAATATAATTGTATTAATGTTTCGGAAGTAATTATAAACTTGACCATATAATAATTTGCATCTACGAGTATAACACCTACACTTGTTTTATAAATACTTGTAAGTGTATGGTAGTTTTGCTATTAAAATTTTTGATGCGATAAATAAATAAAATATAGATCGTTCACGTAAAATTTGTCAAATTTACTTTTTTTCACAGCCAGCTGACAAACGAGCAGAACCACAATATATGTATGTCCGCCATGTACCGTCATCCATGGACATCAGCAACACCTAGGCATTACTGATGCGTTGTCAGCCAAAAAGAGAGAACGATAATACTGGTCCTCAAAACTGCTGAACGAAGAAAGAGGGATATAGCTAACCCAAGCGGGCTTCATGGAAAGATATAAATAATCATATCAATGATATATGTACATTGATCTGCATTATTATTGTTATTATCATATTATTGCAAGCAAATGTTATATTTTAGTTAATCATTTAAATACAAACAACAACCATTTTTTTCTACTTGTTTTAATAGAATTATTATTAAAAGGAATAAAAAGAAATAAGTAAATCCTTACCATTTACCATTCACCATTTACCATCGACCATTAACTTATAATAAATAAAAAAAATTGTAGCTGATATCAGTAAATAATATTCTTCTCTTTTATTTACACATCCTAAAATCATTAATGTATATTATTATGGAATGTAAAACCTTTCTATATTGTAATTACCGCAGCAACAAAGAAATGCTTTAGTAAATAATATAAATTAGCAGCCCTATTCTCCGCAACATAAATTACGACATCAGTGCAGGTTATTGGCTATTCCTTTTATAAATATGAAAACTGAAGTAGTAAAAGAAGAAAAAATAATGTTACATCTATTTTAAGATTAACGTTTTTCTTACTATCGCTAATACTATGTAAGATTTCTACGATGAACTTGTTTGACACACAAACACGCCATTAGATTGAATTATAATATCTAAACTTGTAAAGAGCCTTTTTTTTAATAACCTACTAATTTACAAGTTAGTTCTTATTTGCTTCAATATTTGCGAAGAAATTTCCAAAGAGATTTCAATAGTGTTGTCGAACATTGTATGTATGTGTCATGTTTAAATCACCACTTATTTTCTTTCTAGTGCTGACTAATAGTCAAAGTCATATTATCGGATTTTTTTTATCTAATATAATTTCATACTTAACATTACTCTTTTTCATCGTTAGTTTTTTGTTTCTACCGCCGTTTGAAAAGTGCTTTATCATTGAAAAAAAGAAACAACGAAAGTACTCGGCACATCTTTTAAATAACTAAAATGTCAACAAACTTTACGTCGAAAAACATCCTAATAATTTCACATTTTTCAATAATTTCTGTGTCCTTTTAATCATTCGTGAATTCGCAATATCCATAATATATATTCCAAAAACAATTTATAATGTATCTACTCATTTTCAACCCTTTCCGAGAGATAGTCAACATCCCAAACAAAAATGATAACTGTTTGCAAAATACCATATTTCCGGCTGGTCGTAAGAAATGTCACGGTTCGTAGTAAATGTTCCTAATTGAGTGGTTAAGATTATTCAAGCAAAGCAATAGTTCTCACTATTAACAACGGTGTCTCGTCTAAACTCCACTATAATTTATGTCTCTACGAAGGCTTTAGTCACAATTCGAGCGCCACAATTGTTCACAATGCGTGTTCAACTTGTGACAACGATAAGCTTGACGTGAATTATTATTGAAAAGTTTTAAACAGTTCGAATGTTTGTATCTAATTATTGGACGCTGTTTAGGAATATTATTTTACCAAAATTTTACAAAACAAAATTGAACATTTTGTTTCATTGTGTTCTATTGCAGGGAATGATACTCGCTGTGAAATCCATAAGTATAAACAGATATGTCTGTGCAACAAATAAACTATTATAATTATAAATATTTTTAATTTCTTGTTAGAGTGAAATAATGATTAGGAAATAATTTACAGCCATCGCGCCCTAAGATTTTCGATATCAAAATAATAATGCAACCACGACCAAAATTGTTTTTAGATATTTTTTTCATCAAAAAGCCGCATAACCATAAATAAAAGAGAACCCCTTCAAGCTAAGTCTAATCCTAATAACCCCATTTTGCATTTCATATAATACAGTAGTATTACTAAAGTGTAAGCAAAGCTTAAACAAACAAATACTTGTCTACGACAAAACTTTCAGCATGAAGTTAACATCTATTTCTTTTTGAAACTATGAATGAACTATCTACACTCCTGTAAAGCTATTCATGGTTCAAGTAAAAGTTTCGCGATACAATAGTTACTTTAACAAGTTAAGATTGACGTACACGAAGGCTATCCCTACATAGTATGTATAATCCTCTCTCGTAAGCGCATGAGTTCACTTCAAAGGCGTTGGGTCAACATTAACTTACCGAACGCCCGCGCGGTGGTTACTGTGACCTGATGGCTACAGTATAAAGCCAATTTAGAGCATGGAATTACCGTTGATTGATTAATTATAAAAACATCCTAAACCAAATAAAAAAATGCTAAATTGAGTTTTGTTTGTTACGTTTGCAAGTTCAGAGACTAAAAATTTTGCATATGATCATAAAAACAGACAATGACATAGATTAGAAAATTACATTTTCTTGTATAAAAGTTCTGCTGTACATAAGTAAAACATAAATGCTAGGTAACTACTTTATTTTCATGTCACAAAAGACGTTGTCATCAGAAGGCTTTCTCGTTCTCTCTATCATCTTTAGAAATATTAGTAATAGGAACAAAACACAGTTCGTCAGTCGAACTCAGGCCCCGGGGAGTTTGACGTTGAAACTACTAAATTTTTCATTACCATTTGAGTTAGGTCCCAGAGTTCATATAACGAAACAACGTATTATAACTGATTGAATATTTAAAAAGAAACCTACTCTATTAGCAACATACTTGTAACGGCCTTGGTGTTAAGTTAGTTTTGCTGTTGGTAATCATTCACCATTAGTTTTCTTGTCTACTAGTTTATTTGCCTTATGCGTAAAAATACGGTATACATTTTTAGTATTCACATCCCTTAAACTAAAAGCCAACATTTAAATCATTACGCTATCATTATATGATTGCACTTTATGACTGCATACAAAGCAGATATTATAAACACATTCGTTGAAACCTGCATACGCGGTCGAGTAAAAACTCGTACAATTTTCAAAGCAAATAAGTGTTATTGAGTGGACGCATGAGTGATTGCACCGACGCTATGTTAGCAAAGGGTTTTGTCCATAATCCTTCCCCTTTGCTGAGCGCATGAGTTCACATCAAAGGAATGTACTAGATCAACATTAACTTGCAATAGGTGCCTTGCAATAGACTCACAGAACGTGTTCAGTCATTTCAAAACCAATTAAAAGTGTCTATTGAATTGCTCGGCCATTGTTTATATTACTACACGTTTTGTGTTATGACGAGTGTCATCGTACGGCTGAAATAAATTTTGCTTTGAGACGTTTAGCTATGCAAATTAATAGAAGTTGAGACATATTTTTCTGTAACATTCATTACATTTGATGTGAAAAATGGTATGTCAACTGATTTAGTAAACGTAATTTTTTATCGCAAACTGAACCTTTGAATAGGGCCGTTTTAAGTTTGCTTCTAAGTAGCTACGTTCGAATAACTTATTGATTTAAATATATTTTAGTAAAACTGGTATTTAATGACGACAGATCAGGTCTTAACGTGACTGGTTCTGTAATTTTTTATGTAAATAGTCTGTATACAAGCACACGTCCCACCTAGAGTTAAGAAGTCACCATATAAAACATATGCCCGTTATCTTATTACAAAATATTAGCTGTTAATATCGATAGATACCTGTCAAAATTGCTTATGTAATCACGTATTTACAATTCATTGACAATAATGGCGCCTCAATAGAGAACAACAGACAAGGAACAATTGTGTAAGCGTTTTAAACAAATTAATGCATGACATACATTAACCTTTCATTAGTAACGCAGGCGGTAAAATACTTTACAGATTAAAATACTTAGTGTTAAACAGAGGAGCGAAAATATTACAAACACGCGACATTTTAAATGTGCAATTATTCATTCAGTGAGCAGACGAAATACACAATGTTTAAAGGAAATTGGTATTATTTTGTTTAAATTTAACGTAAATAGTGAAAGCGAAACAAAACAATTGTTACATATATTAAAAAATACGTTTTTATCTGAGACACAACTGCTAAACAATGGTAATTACCGCTCATGAACAACGGTAACGACGTGGTTCACCCAAATCACAGATACTATGTGAGTCAAGGATCATAGGACCTGCTCATTCCTTACTCTTTGACACTATATCGAAACACAAAAAATATTCCACAGTCGAATGAAGAAGAAAGACGTAATCTAATCTAATCAGGTATAATACTGTACAATCATCCCTGAACATCGATTTTAAATGGGTGGACCTACAAGAGGAGATACTCGGTACTATAATCTAGGACGTTGTTTATCAGCATATCAAGCAAACGTCAAATTCAATCGTAAATAATTTATTAAAAGTTTACTTTTATTGAGCATACGAACCATAAGCCTAAGCCATGAATGATTTACTTTCATTAAAAAATGTATTTATAACCCATCCCATCTTATCAAAACGCCCAGAATAAACCAGTGGACCCATAGACATAAAAATTATGTCGATGATAATTTTGCGGACTAAACTGCAGGGAGTAGCATTACATAACATCTTCTGTATGTAAATTTTTACTATACAATATGTCGAAAAGGATAAAAGCTTTGCCATTCACGTACCTATTAATATAATATACATATGTATCTACCTCATTTCTAATCATTGTACTTTGGTATGCGCCTGTCTCAAAAGAGAAACTGCCAGTGAATATTACGTGAACAGACTCATAGAATCTGTTCATTGATATAGTCAGACAAAGCGCCGTCTGTTGAGTTTCGCTCGTCTCCAGGGGTGCTACAGTTTAGTTTGCTTATCTTACCCGTTCCCGTAAGCAAATATAGGCGCGCAAACACAAGCGCATACACCTACATGTGTATAACTCACCTACAAACGACAGGAGTGTAATGAAACGTGCCCAATTAGACAGATTCCTCGCTCCTCCGACTAGAAACTAACAAGCACGCAACAATTCTGTTTAAATACGATGCTAAGAGCTATCCAATTACTTTTCAGGTTTAAGGTACCAACTGCACCGTTCGTGAGTGTTTTTTCTTTCTATGAACCAAGGTTTTAGGGTTCCGTGCTCAACATTTAATAACAGAATACTTATGAACATGTATTATTACTTGTGTGTTTGTCTGTCTGTCTTTTGTTTCGTCAGATTTACTACGAACGTGCTGAATGGTCAAAATTAATTTGGTATACATATAAATTTTCCATAAATATACTTCTGCCATTAAGTACTTAAAACTCATGTTACTAGTCAGTCTAGGGGTAATAAGATAAATAAAAAAAGAAAAAAGAAAGAAAGAAAAAGATTCCAGTGACTAAAAACCCCCTACAATATCATTAGAATATGAAGATAAATTTCACCACAGTTTACGAAGTTACGAGTAGAACAGCTCGGTTGGGAAATCGGGCACCTTAAAATGCAGGGAACCGAGGTTGAAATCCCGGTCCGATTGTTTCTTTTATTTTTTCTCTTTTTTCGAGTTCCTTCGAATTTTAATGATTATATTGAAATTAATGTTTTAATAACATCAAAATGTATTATTAATATTTCATCAGTAAGTAATTTCCGAGGTTATAAGTAAATATAATTCGAGAAAACATGATGTATTAAAAAACTCCGCAAAGCTCGGTCATCCAGGTATCATATTTCCTTAAATTTGTACGGAATAAAATAAGTAAAAAATAATAAACGAGTGCTCTTAGAGAGATACAACAAGACTATTTCTCCAAAAGGCGACATAATTCATAGCAAGTTTTCATCGTCGCGTATACATCAATATCCAGAGGCTTCACCATCCAAAAAAGTATGTCTGATTCACCGATACTGCTACCCAAAACACGTAAAAAAACATTAAAGAGTTACGCAGGCAGTTAAAAATCCTACCGCTATGCTTCTACCATCGATTTATCTAAGTAGTAGCTTCTGTGACCTTAGACAAAAAATGCCATAACCATGTAGTTGGCCATTAGGGTGCTCCACAAGGACTCAAGGTAAGTGGAGCTTTTACATAGCACTAATTAAATCAAGAACAAAAAGTAGAGTGACCATGTACGCTCAGTTTTCGCGCTCTATTTGTTTCCTTACTCATCGAACATAATCGCTGCTCATCGAAGCCTCTCCTTAGTTAACATTTATGGCTAACACGCCGCGCCACAGGATAATTCACTACAAGCGTCATTTCTAATTAGAAAGTAAATTCAAATAATATCGCTACAATTGACAGCGAAATTCTATACACAGGTCGAATACATACATTTGTTTTTTTTATCGATAACACTCATCTTTTTTCTTTATTAACTACAAGTTAATGGTTGACATCAACTCAACGTGATGGTAAGTGCTATCTTACAAGAACACCATAGAAAAAAAATTATTCCCAAAAAGAATTATCTTATCTGAAGTTATCTTCATTATCATTCATTATCATCTTTCATCAACAGACGAATATTTTTATTACTTTTTCTAAGCTTGACAAGCAACAAAAGGTGGCAAGTCCAATTTAGTGACCGAAAAGAAAATAAACACGGTAATCCTACATATTGAAAAGCTATGTACTAGTAAGTATATGAACAGCATACCGACGTCCTAGTAAATAAATGTACGTAAGTAGGTACAGTAAACGTGTCGTATAAACAGCTATTTACAAAGCTGTCCTACACTATTTGTCCGAGATCTCTTGAGAATAAAACCGCTGCCCGCTGTTTACAAATTCAATCAGGCAGTTCGCTGCTTTTTTAGTTCAATTCGTCGCCTTAAACGGAAAACGCGAAACTTAACAATTATCTCCCCTCATTTGCGTTTGCAACTAAAAAAACATATTTATTTATTTATTAGAAATTTACTGGCTGATAGCCATCATCCTATCGGTAACGCTTTCGGTAGATTTGATATTGTGGAGTCGCAAGTCGCTTATAGGTTTTATTTACATAAAAAAATCACCACGGGAGTTTCATTAGGACGTGTTAATTTATAATTTAGTTTTGAACTAGAGCGCCAACCAGTTTATTTATTTGTGATAATGTTAACAAATAGAGAAACTAACTGTGAATAAAAAGCTATTTACCAAACTGTCCTCACTCTATTTATCTCTGCCCTAGATGAACACGCTCGCCGTCCTCGGTGCCACGTTTTTAACTGTCTAAAATACAACACTAAGTTAAATACATTATACTCGTATTTACGTCGTTCTTGACATTTATTTTAATTCGGACTCTATTAAAATAACAAACCCTAAGATACCGAAACAACGATGTAATGTAATAATAGTCTTTATGTCACAATGCAAAAGACAATTGTAAAACAATTCAAAGAGATCACAACAGTCTTGAAGAAGAACTAAGAACAATCCTTATAAATGCGAATGTAAGTCTGTTTGCTTTCACGCCAAAACTACCCAACCGATTATCATGAAAATTTTTACACATATTCTCAGAGGTAAAAGGATGTAGGATACTTTTTACTACGAAAAAAATGTGTATTCAAAAAAAATGTAATGATCTTCGATACTTATTTGAAGGCTGCAACGCGTGCCAAACCGCGGGTAAAAGCTATATTACCTACTCGATATCATTGAATTAAATTATTGAATTTAATTAAAGAAACACAACTATATAGGTTTATTTAAATTGTAAATAAAAAAAAATATCCGAACACACATGCAAAGGGGTCCCCAATATAAATGGCCATCGTCGTCCACGTTAGTAACGGTGCATCCGTGATATCCATTGACGTGCTTATTACGGGCTTTCCAAAGATACAAGCGAATTATGTAAATACATTGTACACCTGATTCTAAGACTTGTAAGAAGCTAGATAAACCTTGCGCGTCAATTAAACATATCATCATAAAACTACAAACATGAAGGTCATAATTTATACCTACGCTTTCTTTCAGTTTCACACGAAAACCCTAAGTTGAGCAAACTTGATAAAACTGTGGCTACTTTATTGTATCATCCAACAAAACCGTCCGGCGACCGCCAGCCACCTAGCCGTTTACGTTAAGGATTTTATCGCTTTTCCTACGGCTCTACGGAAATAGAACTATGGTCTCTCTATACAAAATCCACAAATACATTCACACTTTAACCAGTAAGTTTTTGTTGTCAATTTATATTTCCTCAAAGAATTTCTGAAAAGAAATTGCCGTATTACGTCAGAGGTTTCAATCCATCAAAAATAATATCTGAAGTTATAACATAAGAGAGTTTTTGTCGTAAATTAAGATTGGGGAAAGGTGAAACATATTGAAATTTCACTTCATTACTCCACAATAAATGTATATATTCTACATTATACAATAATCTGGCACTTGTCCAACTTATGTGGACATTTAGCATCTCTCTTCAGGAAGAAGTACTCAACAGATCCAGCTTTGCACTGTCAGCACACCATTGGATTAATGATGATATACAGATGTTATCTAAAATAGCGGATACGTTTTATTTTATTTAGTTCAAATTAAATATAAAAATACACGCTCACAAATCACAAAAGGATCAAACGTTACTAACATTTCCAAGAGTTGTTATGTATACAAACAATTCCGATTATTGAAACGATTGACGGAAATCCGCGACTCTCCTCGAAAGAGATATGACGCTCATAGACCTGTTTTTGACATACAGATAAACATTGCCTTCGACTTTAGTGAGACCTTGTTTCTATAATAATAGGAACTACAATACAATGAAAGAAATACAATCTCGCGGATCATAGTCACCAACGGCGCCGCGCAGGGAAAATTTCCTTTTATTGTGTTAGTGAATGCTTATTGTATATCCTAACATTTTCTCCATTGTGAGCCACAGCCGCACCTACCCGATATTAATTTACAATTGTGCTATGATAAATCGCAAAGGTGATACATTAATTCCTTTTCCAAACAGAGTAGGTATTCTGTTTTCAGAAGAGTTTCAGTTTCTATTGTTAAATGTTTAGCTGCTAACAAAACAAATGATGATTATGGTATCACAATAATAGATGTTATTAATACGAGTACTTTATGTTAATAGACTATCTTTGTAATTAACTTTAATTGAAATTACATTGTCCATTGTTGTTGGTCACCAAATTACATACTCGTATCTAATACGATTTTAATTCAATTCATCAATTAAAATCTTATAAAAATACATTGCATATAAGAAGGTGAACTGGACTGATAATTAAAAACCTCATTAATATTTTATCTATTGCATAGCTTGGCCTACTTAGACATGCTTTGTATTATGTTTGTATGTGTTAAAATTGTCTGTCTTACCTCTTCCTCAGTGGTGGCGGTGTTGACGGAGTCCATGCTTTGACAGAGCGCGAGCTCCATGTTCTTGTGTTGGGGGGAAGCGGGCCGCGGCGAAGGCTGCTGCGGCGACACCAGCGCGCCCTGCGTCGCCCCTGTCGCCTGCGTGCCTGCGCCGCCCGTACCCGCGGGACTCACTGCCGCTTGCAGCGTCTGCGCCTGCAAACTCTGTGCCGCTTGTAAGCTCTGCGCCGCCTGGAGGTTCTGCAGCGACTGGTGAGCCAGGTTCAACTGATGCTGCTGCACGATCCTCTGCTGCACTATACTCTGTTGTACTTTGATGTGCTGGTGCACGGCGAGTTGGTGGATCGGAGGCAGGGTGGCGGGGGGCGTGGGGTACGGAGGGGAGAGCCGCTGGCGCTTCACCTGCGCACTCTGAAGCGCTTCGTGCAGCCTCTTCACCGGTAGGGGGCTCTGGCCGAGGTTATCCACGGCTATGTCGGGGCGTGCCGGCCGAGTCGCTTGACTCTGGCGAGCACCGACTGTTCAGTGACAGGGGAGTGAACGCGCACGACGCGACGTGACAGCGATATCAGCGCATCGACAACGGCGCTTCACTACGCGCGTTGTGCGTGACTTAATTGACTTGTCAATTTAAACGACGTTACAATAAAGGTTTATTGCGCGTCTAAAGATAATGTTTATTGTTTATCTCAACGCCTCGGCACTTATGTTCTCATTCATCTGAGTTAGTGCTCAGCTCGTAAACCAATCCTGAAAAGAAAAGAAAATGTCATGAATATTGTGTGAGGTAACACAACTTTATAAAATTCAATTATAAGAGAGGTGAAATACGTATTAACGTTAAAGGCAGCCCGGTGTTTAACGATCAAGGCATAAAAGTAAACCCATGATAATTCTAAACATTTCCATTCCCTACTGACTCCAATTAGCTAGAGAATACCCTTTAATGCTTCCACCAACAAATCGATAAGTACCCTCCGGGATATTTCAAATGCGCTTAGAGATTTTATTGGGAGCCAAGATTTACGATATCGGACGAGTGTAATGAACGAAATGGAAATCATAGTGGTCGCTATAAAACTCAACTAAAATCAGAAATACGATTTTTCTTTTGATAGATATCCGAATAGTGTTCGTAAATTAGCGGTGCTGTTACGTTACATTAGTACTTACAAATTTTCTATCGTATAACTGAGCATAAGTAATATAAGATTTCTTCATTATTATTATTATAACATTGCGATTGATAAACAAATATATTTCCACTTTCTAACAAAAACTCTGATGCCTACAGATCCATTGACATCATAACCATTCACATAAAATAATTAACGACTAATAAGAACCCTAATTATAAGTTTTAATTACTATGTATAGCGTCCTCGAGATTACTAAACTTATTGAAACTGGCAATTTTCGTTAGCGTATTCTATTAAAATCAAATCCTAAGACATCGGTGTTAAGGTATGATTCAGTTTGTATACAGTAAGTTATTTTAAAATGTCAAACAACCGATTGCACACATGTGGGTGTCGGTCCTCCATTTAAATTGTTACTCATAGCAATAAACACGTAGAATAATCTAAATTAAAGACAAGACTGATGATATCATAACTAGTGGTTTAGTAACTAATTTAAAGCCCCGAGTTATTCTAGAAGCACTCCGATTATGCTACAAAATTGTAACAGAGTCGGTCATTCTTGCCGAAGCGGACAAACATAGCCGTTGCATACACATATTACCATTCGACGAATCTTAGATTCAGTTTTCTTTGTATTTGTGTTATCCAGAACACTATAGGTTTCCAAACACGATGTCAGACGATGAAGACACTTCTTTCACTTACACTTGTATTATCGTATACTCGTATCGTTACTATAAACATGTTCAATTAAATAGAACGAATTCAATCCTTAATTTTATACATAGATCTTGTCTTTTCTGAATAAAATTTTGTAACCAAATAGTCATGTGATTCATTTGCTACAACTATGTATTATCCTTCGTTACAAATAATGTTCGGAAAATAATTTACCCTGTAGTATACTTAATACAGGGAAGTCGAAAATTAACTAAAAAATATTGTCACGGTACTTCGTACGTAGGTATAAGTAGTAAGACTGAAGGATGAAAAATATAAAACTGGTAGAAAAAAAATAAACTTCTAGTACATGAGGGTGACAATATCTATGAATTTATTCAAGGTTATAAAGGCAAATTTGGACGCTTGGGAAAATGAAAATTGTGATTCCACATAAACTATTTGATCACAAATAACATTGAAATTATATAATATAAAAATACCATTAATGAGCCTTGGTTCACATGCACGAAATCTACATCTACTATGAATTCATAACGACCCGCGTGGCATAATGGTCACCACGCCGGACCACCGTTCGAAGGGTCCTGGGTTCGATTCTAGCGAGGCGAAAATTAGAATGGTGAATTTGAATTTCTGTTCTCGGTTTGGGTGTGTGTGTAATTGTCCATGGCACCCACGACACATGGTATCCTAGTATGGGGCTATGAGTGTGTGGCGAATTTAATTAATATGTTTTTAGTTCAATAACCTCATGTGTTCGTCGCGTGTGGAAACCTTTATTATTTTGGTTTTCTTTAACATTGCGAACTCAGTGCCCGTTTTATGATATTTGCGTATTTAGTAATATTTTAAGCTGTTACATAATTATTTGTGTAATTTAATGTATATGACACATTTTGCTGTTAATTAAAACTTGTCTGCATCGCTTGAATGATTACTGACTTCAACATAATTTTTTTGTGTTCGAGTTTAATTTTCCGAAAATCAAACTTACGTTTTATATGTACCTATTGTATACCTACATTTTGGACCAGGAAAAATGTTTTGTCTAGACAAAGCGAGGCGACGCTCCAATCAAACATAATCGACGTGTCGAGGAAAACAAATGTCTGTTACATTAAAAATACTGCAAAGACACGTTTAATAGTTCTTAGTAGTAGGTATGTAGTTATGTTGAGAACATTACAGTGGGATAAAATGTTATTGAAACATTCCGTTTACAAAGAACGAGAAAATTTTCCATTCTGGAGCATGTTAAACAGATTGTAATCTAGACACAAGTTTAACCAGATATAAATACTTCCTATACACAAAACGGATCAATCTCACTACAATACAATTTAACAATCACGTGTACCTAACCACGCCATACCACTAGTTATTTCCAAGGCCAATCGTTTTTGCCGCATTTCGTGACTAAGGCGACTACAAAAAATCTGAATTTTAAACAAAGCAACACATCTCTAGTCTCACGCTTCAAATTTAAATACGTTTGTTTTCATTTGTTTCGCTACAAACATACTTATTAATCTTCGTACACAAATGTTAAATACTTCACATGTGAATCTTAGTTATTTCCATAAATCAGTCGCATCAAGACCAAGAAAAGTGGGGCTAATTATTTAAAAAAATCCGTCGAATAGAGGATATTATCTACCGTTGTTTGTACTCTCTAAATTTTTAAGCTAACAAAAAATAAACGTCAAACAAGCCTAACCGTAAGTACCCCTTTGATAGTCGCCGAACATCTACATATAAGTACATATGTAACTCAAAGGTGACTGACTGACTGACATAGTGATCTATCACCGTACAGCCCAAACCACTGGACGGATCGCGCTGAAATTTGGCATGCAGGTAGATGTTATGACGTAGCCATCCGCTAAGAAAGGATTTTGTTCAGTTCTACCCCCAAGTGGATAAAATAAGGGATGTAAGTTTATTAACGCGAGCCAAGTCGCGAGCTAAAGCTATCATATCATTTATTTATTTACATGGGTTGAAAGCAAAACGCTACTCCCAACTGGGTGATACCCAACCCCGTATTCTGAAACGGGAGTTTTTAACTTATCCGCTACTAAAACAATTGACACCAAACCCAAACTACAAATTTAAATAAAAAAAAAAACTTAAAAAAAAAATAAGTTTTCAGCTTTAGTAGTAGCCAATACTGACAATAATTTATTTGGTATGATAACAAATCGTTTTATTAAGCTTTTTGCCAATGACAACTTGAACATTTAGACAATTTGCCTTAACGTTTGCCTTTAAAAGCTAAGACTATCACTCCTATTTTATAATGTAGTACAGTCATTCACTCAGAACCACTAAATAGACTCCAATTTAAGCCACAAATATGTCATGTAACTAAGCGATGATTACGAATCTTACACACAATATACCCGACCCAGAATTCCGTTAAAGGGTTAAGAGGATTCGTTACTGCTCTGCCATTGTTAGGATGAATACTAAAACCCCAAAGCTATCTCGTGATCTATGTGCACAAAGATACAACGCCACCCTTATATTGAATGATACCATTTAAATAATAATATCGATCATACATATAGAGTGCAGGAAAAGTTTACTATTAACAAAATTCATAATAAAGAAAGTCTTAACTAGTTGCATTTAATTAACAATTTTAATTTCGTTTGTAGGTATTTGTATTTGTATGTTCGCAACGTTTGATTTTAATCGTGGAATAATCGTCGAATCGGATTTAATTATCTATATACATATTTGTATGTTTGTCTTCTAAGCTTAAGCTGTTATTCCGATTGGGATGAGATGAGATGAGATGTTGAGTTGTCTTACGTACATCCGCAAAGTTCTTTGGATTATTCCTGATCCTGCAGTCCAGATCGTCTTCTCGCGAATGAACTCTTCAGCGGTTACGAGATGAAGAAGTAAGGAATAAGAGGTTGATGAGTATAAGATATGTTACAGAAGGCCATCTGTATGATTAGCCAGCCTAATCTGTAGAAATATGAACCTTGATCTAGGTAAGGTTCTGAACTGGATAATAAATTAGTCCAGTTTTTTAGTTGAAACACATACAATGTATAGCGATAATAGCAATTCAGATAAAGCTCTCCCATCAATACACTCGACGAGCAAATCAACAAATAAATAACTTGGACGGGGTTCAATTTAATTACGTAACATAAACTTCAATTTATTTCGTTTTTTCTTTAACAAGTTTGAAATATAATATAATGAGGTCGTGGTCACAGTATTTTGCATATTCACTAGTTTTATACTCGAGATGAGGGCGTTCTTAAAGATTGTGCACGGAGGCAGAGATGAAGTGATATATTGTAACGTTAATTAAGCTTTGCAAGACCAACTACAAGTAAGATAGTACCTGTTTGCAAGAAGTGAGTAATAAAGTACATACTAGACGTATTTATCGGTCGCTCTAAAGGAGCGTTTCAGTAGAAAACTTAATCTCTACAAAGAATAAAACTATAACAGGCTCAAATTTGTACATTGTACATTTTTAGCAGTTTAAAATTTCGCAGATACAAGTCGCAGATTTAGATGATACTTGGCAAGTTAGTATCTTATAATCCGAAGGTTTCCCTCAGACCCTTATTAATCTTTTAAAATGATCTGTTCACGCAAGATAACAGAAAAACGTTACTACCTATATTTTTTTAAAAGATTAAACGATAAATTCAGGTGAACTTCATATTCGTATAACGTTTAAAATAAATCAATTACATTTTTTAATACGGGTAAATAATTATAGTTTTACTGAAGCGTAACGAGGGGAGGATGCAATTCAATTAATACAATACTGAATTCCACATAGTCTACTATTTCTGTTTGCACAGTAATTTCTAGCACCAATCACATTTGACTCAACCTGTTTCAACTGGGAAAATACTGATGTTTTTTCATCACTCAAATTCAAAGCAGTAAAGCGAATTCTGAAAGAGGAAGTTCTAAAGCATGCAAATGCTCGCCAGGTTTGTAAATTTGTACCATACGTTTCTGCATCATTGTGTCATCTTGCAGGAATGTAGAAGTGAAATGGGAACGAAATCAAAAGTGAAGCAAGTAAATACATAGAACTGTAAGTTTGCAATGTTGCATAACCACCTTAGTGCTGACATCATACTAGTTCTAGTAGTTGATAACAAAGAAGCGTACAATTATAGTATAACAGGCTGTTTTAATTACAGATAATCTTCAGACAATCTCTACATTATGTTTACAAGAAGTAAAGTTGGAAAACACATTTCAGATAAATCTGAAAATTGGAGGTTGTACTTTTTCTTAAAATATTCCAATTAATGTAAACAATAAACATGCCCTGTTTATTTTATAGCAGTCATATGAGTAGCTAGGTAACTATTATATGTATATGAACTATAAAATTTAACCTATACAGAAAACAGACGTAAATAAATTGACCTGCAGCGATTTTCAAGCCACGGAATTCTTTATCTAATACAATTCGATTGTCCTTAATTAAGAATCTGGACGTGTGTCTTAAATATTTAATGTTATTATGCTAACGCATTTGAATGCCTGTTATGTTAGTTGTAAGACATGAATAAAGCGCATTGATATATAGATCTTGTCAAAGTTTAAGTACAAAACTATCTTATGAAACGAATAAGTTTAAATTGAGGCGAGTAACAGAAATAGGAAAAAAATAGTATACATATTTTTAATCACGACGTGGAAAGAAGTAAATGTAGCAAATCAACTTCCTTAATCTGAATAGACATTAAATACTTATTATTTGCAGGCTATTGTTGAGTTGACCAAGAATTAACGATATTCATTGTAAAATATATACGATATTCATTGCACAATCCACGGTGAGTTAAGTTCACAATTCAATGTTAAAGTCACATTTTTTTTACCTTCGATATATATATTATATTGTATGTTCCGACTAATAACTTTTTCAAATTCAATATTGGAAAACAAACTAAGCAACTAAAATACATAACATTTTTCCACATTTTCCAACATCAGTGAATACTTTAATCTATCGGAGTATTAAAGTGCACCAGGGCCCGTAAACAAGTCTCAACCCATGCGGTCTTCATTCGTTATAACAGCTTAGTCTCTGGAGAACACATCGACGTCTCTTCGACAAGCGCGCGGTTTATTAAGCAAAAAGAAATACCATGATATCAACATTGGAGAAATATTATTGCTGATAAAATTATATTAGGTTAAAGTCGTTCTTCTTTTTAAGGACAAAACTACTACGTATACGAACTCATTGTATATATGTACATAGCACATCAAAATACCAATTGATAACATCATAACAATGACTTTAGTTCGTACGTTGATGCTAAGTTTTACACGTCAAAATAAAAGCTAAAATACTTATATCAGAAATTTGGTATCTATACAAAAATATGCAGAAGCCAATAAAAAAAATACGGTTTATAAGACAGTACCGAAACAATAAATGGAAATGTTTAGTAGAAAATATACCATACCTACTCGTATCCAGTTACAAATCAAACCAAATATAGAGAGCTTTAAGGATCGTTGAATGAAGCAAGTTTAATCGAAAACTGTGAGGGTACAAAGAAATAGTTTAGGGAGTAATTTTAAAATAGTATGGGTAACATTGTAGTGAATGTTTAAGTATCTTTGTAGATACATAGAACTTAAAGATATGATGCTCTAGCAGTATTTAATTTGACGCAAATTTTAACATTATCAAAATATAATCAGAAGCCTGTCAAAATAGTCCAATTAAATACATACTCTAGAACATAATATAATTTATTAAGTTAATATCTGACCAACATCAACTAACAAGCTTGTATCACTTTTTAGACTTCCTAAACTTATGACTTGTTGTTTATGATATAATTCAGTTGAAACTGATGGGAAAAAAGTGTCTTATGATTTAATGGATAATTATGTTAACACAGAGACAAGAGCGCTTGAACATTACATTGACATCACAGTTGTTAGATGTATTTGGATTGATTGTTAGTTAGTATTTGGATACATAAATTATTAAAAAAAATGTTCCATTTTGCAATAACAGCTCACGGCAGGAACTAATTTAAGTAATGGAAAATTTTACTATAGAAAATAATTTGTTAAAATCTACTATGAATAAGATTTGCTATTTCATATTGCAATTTTATATGATTATGATCAGTAGATAAAAAAGATTTAAAAATATAACTTCCCTGCTATTAACTTTTTTAACCGTTTGACACGGTCGTTTTTTTTGACGCATTTTGAATTATTTATAACCGATTATTTTTTTCAACACCGATTTTTTCTTAAACAATTTAACTAGCTTAATGTTTGTACGAGTCAAGTCAACAGGTCATTATAATGATATGCGAATAGGTATGTAATTCAATTAAAATTGCATGCACTGCAGGTTTGTAGAGTGTACGAATCGCTATTCCATAAATGTGGCTCACAAAACAAACCCATTCAATTAACTACGTCGGTCGGACGACCAATGGAGCCATTGGCGTAATGAAATTTCGACAGAAATATAAACTGGTTGCCGTAGGTAGACAACTGCTTGCGGTAAGTATATTGCGTCTATAATATCTAACAGTTACTCCAGATATTATTATGTGTTTAAAATCGATGTAGTATCTCAGACTTGGCAAGAAAATAGGGATAATAAGACTTTTGAAATTAATGTTAAATTTTTTTTTTATTTTTTTATTTCAATTTTATATCAGACAACAAGGCCCATAATATAAATACCTTACAGACTAACATACATATTATTAATGTTAATGTTTACTGTAACTAATGATCCGAACTCGACGTAACACATATCAAACCTAATAAGAACTCATGCATCATATGCAATGGAAAATAAATAGATATTCAGATAAATCTGTTAGTTTTTTCCAATCAGATCTTAACATAATTTTATTCAAACCAAACTATTGGTGGTTAATAATTCCAACATCAATAAGAATATTAACCCTAAATAAGGCGGCCTAACTAACCTAATAGCTCTCGAACCCCACGTAAGTAACATTATTAACTTTCATTTTACCCGACACTGTTGTTATTAGTAGGACTTTCTTTCTCGCTCTCTCTAATTACGAAAGTGCCTACGAAAATTAACACTTCTGAGCCGTTTCGTAATGAGTGTTCGATCTAATTTCAGAAGAACTGTAACTTAGTAGATTTCAAGCCCATATTCATGGCACGCTACTACAAATTGAATCTAATTGCCACAACGAAGTGTTGAATCAGTCTGACCGCGCGGGCCTCGATGGCCTAAATTGCGCCTATTTACCCACTTAGGATGAGAACACCCACAGACCACCTGTTTATGGAATGAATTTTCACGAGACGGTGACATCAGCTACTGAAGCGCCGCCATCTTCACTCTAAACACTATTGTTCCCAGACCACAAATGATATTCTTGGCTCCAATTTATTTGCTCAATTTACGAAATTGTTTAGTCGATTTAAATTTCTTGAAATGTCGAATTTTAAGGCTTTAATTTAGAACACATGAAGCAATTTAAATGAATATTTCAGGATGATATTTTACTACATTAAATTTAACAAACAAGAATATAAAATACTGAAAAATAAAGATCAACTAGCAGTGTCTCGATCCATTTAATTTCGTAGACAAAAGCAACTACTCACAGCATCAGTCTGGACGCAGACAAAATAAAACAAACCAAACTCCATTTATTTAATCATCCAAATAAATTTTATTGCGGAAAATATTTACTTTTACTCAGTTGCAAGCATCAGTCGGCCAGTTCTCTTCAGTTATTCTTAACTGTTTGAAATATAGTAATTGAAATTCTCTGAATTTCCTCAGTAAGGTATTAATTGCGATTATTTATTTAGTAGCACAGTATTCATCATTAGATACTTATATCTAATAATATAGTTCGGAACGTGTATTTATCTATGAAAAATCTTTTATAAAGATATTATTTATAGTATTTTGGTTTGTGTATTGCATTAATATGCAATACACGAATAATAGAATATGCAATGAAATGACAAAATAACGAACACACTCAATAAAAAAAGGGTTTCTAATTCAACGTGGAAATAAAAAATAAGTATGAATTATAATGATTTTATTTTATTTTAATCTTACATACTTACGCCACGTGAAACCACTTGAAACTAAAGTGTGACAAAGCAATATTTTACAACTACAAGCTATTGCAAAAAATTATATGAACAGTCAGCGCAATTACCCAATTTATGATTTTAACATAGTTTCAACCTCATATTAAAAACTTTAAGTTTATTTTTTTAGTAATCAATGTTATTTTATCGTTACTTTAAAGGGGTTTCGTCTACAAGGCAAACTACTATAGCCAAGGTCTAACCAATATAGATATCGATCTAAATATCGTACAAATAATACAGGAATTAATCATTTTCATTTGATAGTCGGTCTTGCGACTTATGTTGTCATGTCGTGACGCAATGAAGCCGGCACAATAGCAAGCTTCGGTACGAGTACAAGTGACTATTCGAAACGGGCTCGCGGTAATTACGGCACCGGAGTATAGAAGAACGGATTGACAACAAAAAAGTGTAATAACAGAGGTGTATGTGGAACAGACGAGAGGAACGCAGTCGGACGTACGACAAAAAGTTACTAAATTACGACAATCATTGAACTTTGTGTCTTTTTCGTGTACGGACTGCGCAATGCGTCATACCAAAGTAGTATGAAGAAAATGTTCTAAATTTACTAAAGACAAATTAAGTAGCTAACATTGAACATTGAATATAATTTATACAGAGAAATAGAAATCAAGCCGAAATTATTACTAAGATTCCATTTTCTTATGATGATTCGTCTGCAAAACCTTCACGAAGGTATTTATATATACGAAAATAAATCAACCCACAATTTAAAAGCTCAAGGACAAGTTATAAAGCTTAAATTTATCCATTGTACGATTACACTAATATAAGCTATATAAATAAATGAACAACTATCCAGTATAGGAGTAGGTACTCTGCTGAACTTTAATACCTCTTTATCGTATTTATCTAGCTCGAGATTTAATTTAACACGGTCCTTCGTTTATTATTTCTTCTTTCTCGGCAATTTAACTTTTTATTTTTTCAAATCTTTTGAGACATCTTCATTATTTTTCTTTTAGGGTTGTTTTTAGTATAAACGGTTAATTTTATCACACTGATTAGTAGGATTCACAAAACACATTCATAGTTCTTCTTTTGAACTATCTTTTTACATTGAACAATGATTCAAATGTGATTCAATTATTCTATTATCAATTTCTTAATTTGTGTCACTTCACGCTTATTGAGTTATTGAAGCCCCGTTTCTTATTGACATCAATTAAAGCATCAACCAGTTATCGAGTGCTATTTGAACATCAAATTAAGCCTGGTTTACGAATTGGGAGTTTATTTGAATTATAGTTTATATTATTTAGCTTAAGATGCCTGTTTATATTGTCTATTTCTCCTTTATTCTCTAGAATTAAATAAGGCTCAATACTAAGCTAATCGGCTATTGACGTTTGTCTACGAACATCTAAGAATACTGAAGGAATTCGACCGTGACAGGTGAGTGTACCGAGTTAACTGAGCCACTTGTCTTGCACGGGTACATTTTACAAGCACAAGCCGTGAAAAATCATCCATGTGTGTCGACTTCAAACAGTTGAGGTGTATTCAAATAAATCATTTGTTAGTTAATGGCTCCCGATTATTTTCTAATAACTGTCTCTACTTCATAATTTGGATTATTTGTAGCTTCATCGGTCTGTTCCGCGTGTTTTAAATTTATTCTCTTATAAATGACCTTGAGTTTATAATTGTCATCTGAATTGAATTTATGAACACCTTGGTATTGTAATAAAAATCTATCATATGGAAAATAACGTTCAAAAGAATTCGTGAAATGTAACAAATACGATTTGAATGCATTATAATTACAATAGTATGGCAGATGTTTATGTGAATTTTGTTGTTTTCAACAGTGTTATGTGTGTTCAGGTTCTAGTTTAGCTTATGCAACGTATAAATGCTTCACCACTAGTTGCATTCTCAGAAACATAATGAAATAAATAATTTCACATTGTATTTATTTAGGGAATTTCTAACTGAATATAGCTTCTAGATTAATAAGAGTCGTAAATCATTTTTAATATCGTACAATGCCCGCATTTACAAACAAGCGCAGTTGTTTCTTAAACAGTTTTCTTTTAATACTTCAGTAAATCTTTCATGGCTTAGAATTAGAGTTCGGGATTTTTTGTGAAATATGTACATAATATCTTGATTTGTTTAATACACTATATTAAACAATTTATAACATGCTAACAATAAGACTCGAACATACTTCAAGTCTATATAATTGCATTTCTTCAAATTAAAAACTTACAAGAGGTGATTCTGAAATTAAACGTTCAACTTTTCACAAATAAAACTTTGTTAAACTTTATTAAAGTAATACCTAGTTCCTACAATACATGGTATAGTCTAGTAGTAGTAGTATAGTCTTTGTGTTTCAAATACCTTAGTTTTAAACCCGATCGTATCGTTTAGTTTGTTACGCTTATCTTTACCGGCGCGAACAATTAACGGATCATAAATTCGTAGCCGGTAGAGTTACGTACTTCAAGTTTGAAAGCAATAAATGCTACTCTAAATAAAACTAATAGAAAAAGCAGTTTAGGAGCATTAAAAATGATAAAAACTCCAAAGTGTACACATCACACACGAATAAAAATATAATAAAAGGAAAAATTGTTTGCGAAAAAGTTCGTAACCATAAACGAAACGTCGGGCTGCCTTTTTTCAACAATAATCACCGTTACCTACAAAACAATAGCACATCTCACAACACACACACTGCTCGTCGGAAAACGCACATGCACAATTTTCCGAACACCAGTTACGGAGACTGCGTCGGTCGCGACGGAGCAAACGGCGGCACAAACAAGCGCTGCCTCTGCGCGCGAAAGACTGACGGCGCTCAGGCGGGCGAGCGAGCGAGCGGGACGCGCGGCGGGCGTGCCGACACACTGCGCGCGCATACGCCCTCTCTCTCACACGTAACGGTTTTACATATAGTTGTCTCTTCCACGAACGCTCGAGCACACCTTTCGTTCCCGAGACAGGTGTTTCTGTCCCTGTGTGCGTCCCGATATGGCAGACCTCGCGTGTATGCGCCCTTCCTGCGGCGGCGGATCGTTTTTTATGCCCGGCAGAAATTATAAAAAAGTAAATGGAGGGAAAATTAAATAAAACGTTTACAATGAAGCGTTTTCCTGTGCGCTTTGAATGATTCAGTATGCGCTATTTTTCAGGGTGAGTATTCACGGAGGCACCACCGTCGGAATGATTACGGTGCTTTTTACGGATGTTTGAGTGATGTAGGTGGGCGTAATTAGGCATGGGGCGGAAAGGCATATTGATTGCGGTGACGCGGCTTTGTGGAAAAATCGATATTTTTGTATTAAAGGTGGCACGCGACGTGTCCGGTCCGTGCGTCCATGGATAAGTAAAGTAAACCTGCGTATCGATCGTTGACAAATTTGACAACTAGTTATGGCGCGCACTACAACTTTGTTAACACTTTCCTACACTCTTCCTAAAAGCAAGTTTCACTTTGACAATTATCCTGACTAATAACCTATTATAAACATTAAAGAGTAAACTTTCAAGAAGATACTGTTAAGTAGAATTTATTTTCTTTCAAATAAGAGTAACAATATTTTCAAAGAAACAGTATTCTTGTTTACTTTATTGTACAAAGATTACAAAAAAAAATTGCATTATGAAATAATATTTGGAAAAAATACAATATTATAATCTCCTAAAACCTGATAACATACAATAATCCTTAAATTACATCTCCGTTAGATGGATAGATACAGTAGAGACAGTAGTTAAAAAATAAAACATACAGAAAGCTACTTAGAATACGTATGGAACGTAC
>DWJN01000026.1:0-42071 GCA_018248895.1 Carystus phorcus
TTCATAGAACTTTCACGTTAGTATGCGTGTTATATGAACGAAATTTTGACAAGCCTTTCAGAAACTGGCGGTAAGAGTGCGAGAGCGGTCGATACATAGAGGTATGACCGCAAGTGGTAAAAAATTCTTGAGCGTCCCCATGAGAGCAGTTTAAGCCATCGGAACTAAAGCGTTTTTGTGCTTCGGAGGACGCTTGAAGGCTTCGGGTCCGGTCCTTATCGTTACCAGTCATCAAGCAATGTGGAATGTCTTCGGGCAGCATTAAGTACCTTCCAAGTCTCGGGTTGGCCAATGACCCCTCCACCAAACCGCATTGAAACAGCGTGGTAGGGCACGTAGGGTTTATTAATTTCTTCAGGAATCTAAGGCAAAAAACGCATCCATCCTCAAAGTATTTTCACCAGGCTTTCACTCTTTAAATCATAATCAGTACCACTGATTGGTACTTTGTAACTTTAAAAAGCCTTACAAGATTGTACTACATTTTAGTTATCCAAAGAATCTATTATACATTAAAATTTAAATCTGTGACTGTTGGGTTAATTTTTGTAGTTAAACAATGTAGGTACACGTCCTTAAAGTATATTACTGAGTGTTTACAATCATTTTGTAAGGAAATGAGAATACTAAACGGTTTTAATACTAGCAGAGCTTGCATGCCATTACATATTGCTTACCGCGTCGCCATTGTTTGCATTTATTAAGTGGAATAATAAATATCTTATAATTATATTTTACTAGCCATAAAGGTTTAGATTGGCTGTTGCCCACACTTACCTGTAACAATGCTTACCATATCAACGAAAGTGGCAACTATGTCAATTAATAACATATTTTACTTGCGGCCAAAAACGAACATAAGTGTTTTTTTGTTCTGATTGTTGCAAAGTAAAATACAAATTCAATAACAATTTCTACAAAGTAACGCCTAATATTGCCATTTCATATACATACTACATACATACCGACTGTATACCTACATACCTACCAAAAACGTAACGTATACACGCTAATGCATCATTACAACAATCGAAACATATTTTAACACAATACTTAAGGGAAGAAACTTTTCTAAAAATGATTTTATGTAATTAACCGACAAAAGTGCATAAGGGCCATGTAATTGGTCACTGCTAGCTAGTCATCAGCAACACACAAGGCGTCATCACCGCGTCGGCAAATGAAACCGACGTGGATTCGCTTTATATCACTGGAAAAGAAATAAGTCCAAAACATCTGACGTTCCAAAATAATCCTAAATCTCTTGCTAGTTACAAGAGATTTCCATTGGTAGGACCTAAAAGCTAACGATCAATTACATAAGTTAATATGTATATGAGTAAAGACTCATACACACACAAACACAATTGCACTGAGTCTACGTGTATTAACAATACAAGCCCTTATAACTCACAGGAATCATTTATCTGTCACCGAAATATCTGACCACGTCCTAAATCGTTGATACTAATCTACCTTGATCTCGCTTAACTCACATTGCCGCCAGTATAAAATATTACAATACTTAAAGCAACGTCGGAAATGATTAATTGGACAAAGTAAAACAACGCCATTCATAGTCGGAAGTTTAATTATAAAGCCGATTACAGACTGGTTACACGTAACATGCAGTGAAAAATGTTCTTTAACAATAGTTCATAATCAAGGTAACCACTAGTAACCAAAGATTGTTATGTGTAAAGCTGATAATATTGAGGTACTACATATTCGAATAGTCGTCTTCGACACAAAGGCAATTCTAATACCGGGAGTAAATTCGACTGACACGGACCATGCATCATCCGTACCGAATACCTCCAGAAATAAACATTCAAAGCCACGGCTGTTTGAGCTGGCGAATAATTGGCAAGAATGGCAAACGATGGTTTACGTTCATTATTAACTATGATTAATGCGCTGAACTATACCGTCAATAGTCGAGTACTGGCAAACTACAAAGGTGTAAAGAACGTAAAGAAATTACAATAATAGCAGTCTATGGCTTTTTTTTAAATGCAGCATCATCAGTGAATTAAAAGTTTATTGCAATTTTCAATCATACTACAACAAAAATAAAATTTAATATGGCACAAAGAGAAAATCATATTTAATAAAACAAAGTATTACAATAATCCTGCAATAAATTAGGATGGGCCTATCGGATATTTACTTAGCTAACATTTCGAGGACTTAATCGGCTCCGCACACAAAAACTTAGTTCATCATTTCCTCTTTCTGGTTTGACTTTGGAAATGCTTTCTTCGACAACTTGGGGATTACAAAAGCTAGATTTAACTTTGCTTATCGTTTTTCAATATTAATTAAAAGTCTGGCTTTATTTATAATATACAATCTAATTGTAAATCTAATCTACTGTATTGTAGATATGTGAGCGCTAATTATATAGACATTCAAATTAATATTAATTACTTACAATACAAAATTAACTAAACAAACAAGTTAATTGATATAAGATGCTCGGAAATGTTTTTATTATATTATGATAAACTTTTATATATGTACGTACTCATAAAAATGTTACAAATCTCATCACAACTTTGAGAAACTTAAAATCAATAAAAACAATTTAAAAAACATACAAAACATTGTTTGCTACCAAATTACTGGACCGTCAATTTCCAGGGACGCGACAAAGAAATCGTCGGGAAACCTATCAAAAGTTGAGAAAATTCAATAAAGGTATACTTGGAAAGTTTGTTAAAGGAAGTAACGGGAATATTCTTATGAAAAAAGAACCTCAATTTGTGTCGCCGTTAAAATAAAAATTATAGGTCAAGTGCGCGAACGTATACGCGTTGCTGAGTTCCGTATCCGACTAAACTTTCGATTCGATTGTTCGCGGTCACATCACAATGAATTTTATTAACATAAATTCGTGTTGAAGGGAATTTGAATATAAAGTAGATCAACTTACGGCGGTAGATTTTACTTTCAAATAACGATTAAAATTTAATCCTTGCGATTTGTTCAACGAAAAATTACACGCCTCTATAGTAGTGTGACCTTGTAATAATTAATATCTAATATACATTCAGTTTAATAAGACTTGTTTATAAACATTATATCGGAACTTACATTAACAAAAGATTTTGTGGATGTTACGGACAACATATATAACATATTAACAGACCCAGCGCGTGAACAAATATTTATCTATTTGTTCCGGCTGGGAATCAAACTCGGGTCACCTAGCTCCGCCGGCACAATAACAACCAACCTACCTTGCCTGCCTTGAAAATATTTTATTTCCAGACGAAAAAAGAGACTATATGCATATAATAAAATTGTAATTGATCACTGTTTGTATATGGCAAATATATTTAAAAATGGGGAACCTTTATATACGCAAGAAAACCCAAAACAATGTTTTTTCATTTTATCTGTATGTCTGTATGTTTATACAAGCTAATCTCAGAAACGGCTTATCCGATTTAAATGCAGTTTTCAGGATTATATTTTATTCAGCTTTACTTAATATTTAGAGGTTTCTTTTATCATTCAAATCGGTTAACAAATAAAGAAATTACGTCAATTTATGTTCATCATTCTTTGCCTGTTAGACGAAACGAAGTTAGCCTGGTCACCTAGTTCATCAATAATATAATCTATTTGGATCCAAAGAACCCTAAAAATACTACAATCAGTATGTCTTGCATCTGACAGAGAGAGAGAGAAAGAGAAGAGAGACAGAGAAGAAAAACTTGGCCATCATATTGTTAAGCTACTAAATGTTCCCACACTTTACTTACTAGAAAGGTTTAACTTTCAAACAATTATCTTATATTCTTCTTAAATATCGGCAATTGTTTTCCCATTAACTACTTGTATTTCCTATATCGAAATTGTCGTACAAGATTGGTTAGACGCAATGAAAATATTTTATGAAAGACTTCAAATATAGCGTTGAGTAAGCGTTTAGCGTTCATCTATTTTCATCCTAATAATTTTATTTCAAAGTCATTTGCCTGACGTATATCCGCTAGACATACAGTAAAAAATACCGAATGATTTATTGAAGTTGCATCCAGAGGAAAAATTTCTGAAGATATGGGAACTTGCAGGAACTGAATATAAAGCAATTGTTATTATAAAAAAACAAATACACAAATAAAAGCAAAATTAAGTACAAAGTTGTAGAAGAAAGGATTTTGGATAACTCTATAAAATACACCAGAAATCAAATCAAATCTTATTCGAAGTTGGTTTTTACAAACACTTTTCGAAAGTCAATGAAGAGACTGGTCTTGGAAACAGAAGTGGCAAGAACCTTTTCTTCCAACTCAGAGTTACAGTCAGCAGTTAGATAATACTTAGTCCAGGGTTCGATTAAAGGCGAGACGGAAATTTATAAGGTCATTTTAGATTTCTGTTTGTTTTTTGTGTGTGTATTTTGGATTTGTGTATCTGTCTTACTGTGTTATCAATGTCACTCACGACACGGAATTCTGGTGTAGGGATATGAGTGTATAGCGATAGTAAATATATACTATATATTTACCTCTTTATTTTCATTATTAGGACACTGGTACCAACTAAAATTCGACTGTTAATTCCATGTATTATCTGACAGTTATAATGTTGCAGCTTATTGACTTAGTTAAGACTTGTTATGACATATCAAACCGAAGCCAAAAAGAATTTGCACACATATTCAAATTACAGTAACGTAGTAGTAATTTAACAATTAACATATTCGATCATAAATTATTCGAGCCGTTGAATCATATCAATATTAGTTTAAAGCTAGTAACCCGTTGTCCTAGATGGGCGACATGAGGCGACGCGACGCGATGTAATGCGACACAATACGACCATATTATCAATGACACTGATTAAGGTGACAACGCAGGATACGACTGCATGTCACGACTATTTGACTTTTTCGCATCGGGTCGAATCGCGTCGCTTTGTCGCGTTTGTCATTCACCCAGGACAACGGGTAATATTATTTTGAAAAGTGACATCATTTCACTGTGTTAAAAGTCAAACTATATAAATTAAGGTATTATAATATTGACATTTGTCAATAGGTATATCGTTGTTGTTATTGACTGAAATTAATCGTTTGCAATTTGCATAGCATTTATCTAACGAAATATCAAAATCACTCATCCGATGATTAAACAATCAATATAATAAATACTAAACGCGACCAAATATACGTATCTGCCTTATATTTAATCTGCATCGGAGATGCGTATTGGATGCTTTAAACCTGAGTGATGAGGGATATTTGTACTCAAATTCAAAATCATTTATTCATCTAGGTATTATTTCAATACATTTATGCGCGTAATTTTTTGATTCTAATTTGTTTCGAAAAGATGCTTTTACATCGAGAAGAAATAGCGATAGAAGCTTTATATGTTTCATATGTGTAGACCACTAGATTGCGCTAGATTCGCATTTACTTGATTACTTCGGACAAGGCGGTGTATCTGTTTGTCCACTGACGAAGTGATTATATAACATAACATAACGCCTGCCTAATGGAAGGAACCACTAAAAAGAAAGAAATCAAAATCTTGAAACTGAAAAGTAAAACCGCCAACAAAATTACTAACTTAATTAATTGATTAGGATTTACCAAACCACTTAGGTACTTCCTAAACAGTTTCCCTCATCAAATTTTTTTTTTTTTAAGGTGGTTTTACTTTTTTGTTTAAAGACTTTTATTGCGATTTGATGTGTCTTACAATCAGCTATACTTGAAAAGGAGACGTTTGATCTTCGTACCCAATCTAACCACATGGTTTCTTATAAGACTTTCAAATAAGATCTTATAGGATTTACCTGTAGCGCCGACAGCATTATCACATGGTCAAGGTACGTACGAACTAGGCTACAGGAACCTTCGATTTCAATAGAACTTCTTATAAAATTCCCTGCAAAATCCCATGGGGTACAATAATTAACTATTCGCAACAAAACTTCCATAAGTACATTGGTGTATATAAAATAAACAAAAACCAATTAACTTTGTAATTAAGTAATAAAAATAAAGTCACAATATTTTGAATAACAAACCCTAATAATTGTGGTACTATAATGTAGGTCAGTGGATAAAAAGGGTACAATAATGTGGTGTTATTGTTGTAATCACGACAGCTACACACTACAACTACACGCTACAGAAATGCTAATTAATCATAGAAAATATTTTACTCACGCAAACGATGTGCTGTTTAGCATAACACAGCTGATGATACCTATAAATAAAAAAAATATATAATTATTGTTATCGTAAATGTACATATTACGACTGACTAAGAGACAACACTGAACTGGTAGACACAGAGGTATAGTACAAGGATTTGTTATAAACAAACAAACAACAAATAAACAAATACAAAGAAATGACGCTAAACACTCATAGCCCCATACTAGGATATCCTGTGTCGGGGATGCCATGGACAAAGGTGTGCACACCCAGACCGAGAACAGAAATTCATATTCATCATTCAGATTTCGGTCTCGCTGGGAATCGAACCCAGGACTCTTCGAACGGCGCGGCGGTCCGGCGTGGTGACCATTGTGCCACACAGGTAGTCGAAGGTGTGGGGGATATGGTTTAGGGGAACACCAATAGGTGTATTCGAGAATTCAATTAATATATAACTTCTAAACAAACTTAAAAATGGATGTGTGTGTCAAATTATTATTGAAAAAAGAAACCTGTTTATTGTGTTAACGTTGACATTATAAGTTACATGATCAAATAAGTAAGTTAGCCAAGTTATGTTAAGGTAAAATATTTGGTAAAGAAAGCGATTAAACTATGGTAATATAAAACGAATATAGAATTTTTATCAAATTTTCCTATTCCTTATAACTAATTCAATTATCACCGAATCTGTTCATAATTCACTGGACTTGTAGCTTTTTAAAAATATATTAATTATCCTTTCACCAAATATGTATTATTAGATTCAAATTAGGCGATAAAGGGACCAGCTACCATTTGTCATGGTCTTGTCCGCACAACTGAACGATATTAATGTGTAGTAAATAAATTAATAAGGTAACTAAAGATAATATGTTTCTACATGTTTTTTTAAGATTTTTTTTTTTTACTTAATTCGGCTTTCACTTAAAGTCGACAGGTATTCTTTACTTTTAATTCATGATGAATTTGATAGTTTGGTTAATTAAAATTTAGGTCAAATAGCTATGCCCAAAGTGTTCATTTCCAATCATGTCACCGATTCTCCATTCCATTCCTAGCTACGAATCTGCAAGATAAAATTCAATGAAAAATACTCTTAAACCTCGAATAGAAAGCATTTTTCAGACGAAAGCGTTCAAACAGCACTAATATTTGAGGAGATAGTTTTATCAATACAAACAACTGGCTAAAATTGCGCAAACAGTTTGGAATGGTTCAGTTTTGTCAATATTAGAACAAGTATTTGACCGAACGAGCCGTCTTTCTGCAGTAAAATATCTTAGGTACAAGTTTCCTTAAAAATACTTTTAAGAATCTTAAAAAAATATTATATTTACAACGAATTTAAGAAGTTGCGTTTAATGTTATCCATTATGTTATGACTCTAAATTGTGACGAAGTGTGTTTTTCTTCGAAAACAATCGTTCAGCTATTATAGAAATAATAATAAAATAGATTGGTAATTTTCCTCTTAATTTATAAGAGTTAAATTAATAAACGTTAAACCGTATTTATAATTCTCTAAAACCAAGCAATTAGCTGACTAAAGTATCAATTTCGCCCAAAACCGTAGTATATCGTACAAGGTTAATAATGATCCATACGGGTATCAAGATACATTATTCCGTGTTAAGCGTTTTCCGTTCGTTGATGCAGCAGCCACAGCACCGGTGTGATACTGCAAACTGTAATTAGTCTGCCATCGAACCGCATGCTATGATTTGATTAATGATCCCGAACGCGTACAACGAGTTTGACACGTCGCGGCGTCGATGGAAACCGGCTTTTTAGTCGGTATTCGAGTGAAGCCCAGCTTTTATATTGCAACAATAACGCCACACACTTATAGCCCCACAGTACGATTCCCTGTATTATGGATGTCATGGACAATCCAAAGATCACACACCCAAACCAAGAACAGAAATTTAAATTCACCATTCATATTTCTGCCTCGCTGGGAATCGAACCCAGGAACTTTTGAACGATGGTCTGGTATAGTGACCATTACGGAACACGAGTCGTCTTATGTTACAGATGAAAGGGTTTGATTCTGTCACTAGTGATTTATACGGACCTTACCTTAGCTTAGCAGTCGGTTTGCAAAGGTTTGGTGATGCCTATGATATGATTCACTGGACGTTGTCCCGTTTTTATCATGAATGCTTAAGTCCTATTGGTCGTAGCGTTATGTAATATAGCCTATAGCCTTCCTCGGTAAATGGACTATCCAACACAAAAATATTTTATCAATTCGAACTAGTAGTTTCTGTTATTTGTGCGTTCAAACAAACTAACTCTTCAGCTTTGTAATATTATAAACTTCAAACAATTACATAATTGCCTGAGTACATGTGTTATAATAACGCTTAATGAATTGTGTATTTAAAGTGACGATTGATGATACGATAAAGTAATTATAAAAAAACGCGTAAAAAATAATTTTATTGTATAAAAATAGTTAAATGGTGTGGTTAGCCGGGTTACAGAGCCGATCGTTTCCTTTCTCAAAGCTTGTACTATCAAGAAGAAATATGTAAAATATTAAAGCAGTTCAAAGAAACAGATTGTTTATATTTACGAGTTGTTGGATC
Source organism: Carystus phorcus (assembly GCA_018248895.1). NCBI lineage: Eukaryota > Metazoa > Arthropoda > Insecta > Lepidoptera > Hesperiidae > Carystus > Carystus phorcus. The sequence continues at coordinate 8,779 of DWJN01000026.1, forward strand.
CTCCGCCGCATTACAGCTTTACGAGTACAACGCGATGAACCTCTTTAACAGCCGGCGTTAATTCTATTTTAATCGCCACGAACAGCTTTCGGCAAACCTTTAATCCTTTCCGTTACAGTTGTAAGACGTCAAAATTTGTCTGTAGAAAATATAATCTTAAAACTGTATAGATTTCCTTATACTTTAGTTTCGGTTTGTAATCCTCATTTGGTCACTGTTGCATCGTTCATATCTGGGACTTGAATGTACATACAATCAGAGGTTATGAAGACTAACAATTCAAAATTTTCCTACTTACAAACGTATCAGATACACCTATTAGTTGAAGCTTTTTTAGTTTTTCATCTATTCGAAGACAAAAATAAGATTGCAAGTGAATGCCAACTTTAAAGAAATGCAAGAACGCTGTTAATTTGTCATTCGTCATGGTCCGCTATACTCGGGATTCTTCACATAATGAAGGATACTACTTGAAGTACATACTGGCTAAGCTCTGATTGACAGGCTTAACTTTAAGAACATTGGTAATACCTTGGTGAGTAGGTTTTCTCAGCGATGTTTTCCTTTGCATGGACGCATACTAAGTCACATATGCGCGTACGTCTACATAAAAATTGGGGTTTACTTACTAAAGCTTATATGATGATAGAAAATTGAAATTTTAAAATTTTCATCGACTTGTAAGAAAGTGTTGGAATTCACTCTGGCGGTGCGCTCGCTCCCGACGCTGTAGTCATCAGTATTATACAGTATGTTTATACCATATCCTTTCGACAATATTTGATAGAGTGCACTGAGTTTTATAAGAAAATCTATTTTGGGGAATTGGTTTTAAAATCTTCTTTACGACAGTGAAGCGTTGATATGCTCATACGTTTATTGAAAATCTGAGGTAATGCTAAAGACAACCATAAATGGAACGCCGTATTTTATAATTATTTTATCCTACTTATATACTTATCCGTTATGGTATTTATATTTACAGATTCCAAAACAAAAAGAAATAGATAGTCGTCATTATATATAGAACCCAGTAACATCTTCCGGGTTTAAACAGCATTGACCATTATGTGGCTTTTCTAATGGGCAGCTGTTCACTTCAAAAAAGTTCATATCTTCAGTGCATTTGCTCGCCTGTTACATAAAAGCTTGTTTGCGAATAGGCCTTACATCAATACAGACAATGAGCTAAGGAAATAGACTCGAATTTCGAGAATTTTCACGAGAGGCTAAACACTTTAAATACCATTTATTGATCTACGATCATGTGACTTTATAATGTTACGCAATTTTTTATAGGCACAACAAATTTCTGAACAGATTTTTTGTCAAAATTACACGAACAATGCCAAATTACTCCAGGAATAAATAGACCGCACCCTCACATCATGAATCAAAAGAATCGCCTGTATTATTCCCTAATAATATGTTACGAAGATAAATATCAAGTTTATTTCAAGCGATTGCGATCGTAGCTAAAGCCCGACGTTAGTAATGTAAGTGAGGAATCGAGCAGCCAGCAGTTCAGCGGCGATGCTATCGCTGACGGAACGACGATAAGGAAATCCACCAGTTGAACGTTTCAAGAAACACTACATAAAAACCTAATAATAAAACTCTTACGGGACTGACTATACGTATATTTTCTAAATAGGCTTATTGTTATAATAAATAGGCTTTTGCTATTATTTCAACAATATATGTTCGTTATGTACATGTTTCTAGCAAGACGTATTTTGGAATTATTATGTACTTGATAAAGCTTTTTAAAGATTTATGACTTTTTTTGCAACTCCTGTACAATTTTTTTTTGCTTCCTACGTCCACTGCTTTAAAACGTACGTAGCCCGCTAGTAAAGTATGTATTCTAAATTATTTATTTTCTAACTCAAAAAAACGGGTGCCGAAGAAGAATAAATTAAACCAGTATGGATATTAATTTACATTATTGATGTGTTGCATTCATGCATTAGTTTTCTGAATTAGCTTAATAGATTTATGAATATTAGAATACAAATTATAAAACATCTGTTATTTATAATTGAAAATTCAAGCGCGTAATTGATACTTTTTTGTTAATGGCGTCGATGGGTGGCGATGATCACTTAGTTTCCCATAACTCATCTGCTAATTGTCGGCTATTTACATAAATAAAGGAAAGCTAGTTATTCGAACGTTTGAATAAGGTTGCCTCGGCCGATGTTATCGCTACCGGAACGGCGATAAGAAAATCGTAGTAAAACTCCACTAGTTGCGTGTATTGCTACGTAGGATCTATTGTTTATTACTGTAACGGCTGCCAGCGAACGAACCCACACAATAACATTACAGCCTATAAAACTTATCGTGTTTATCGAACCCAATAGCATAATGATACACGTATTGTACACACATATTTTTTATTATAATCTACGAATGAATTGAGCAGGCTACTATATGTACTTTGAGGCAGAAGTTTTGACAATTTCATACATTGACCCCAGCAGTGGCCAGCGAAATCTAAAATAAAATGACCTAAGTTGAAATTGGTAAATTTATAATTAAAAACAATGGATGTCTTCTACGTAGTTTAATAGAAAATTTGCATTGGAATTATTAATTTATTCTATATGCCGCGTTTATACTTAGCACTGCGTTTTTCGTTAAATGCTTTAAAAAAATTAACCAATAGTAAAATTTCCTGTATCGGGTGGCATAAACGCGAATGAGATATCACAAACAGGTAAGATCAAACAAATTATCTTTCACATAAATCTGACTCGAGAATCGAACTTGAGAATCTTCTCGCAGACAGCGTAACAATTACAACACGAGAACGTCCATTGCCAATTATTAACACCCAACATCCGTTAAATTAATCAATGGAGTGATTACGTCAGTAACAAGTCTACAGTTAAATCACAGAGGTTTGAACCCGGAGTCAAATTTGCGTGTGGTTTGATCAGTCCACCGGCTGCGGTCCAACCATGCGAGAGTACATCGAACTATTGTTTTGACACATGACTGAACCACTGTTTAACATTTAATTATGTTGATTGTTTACGGATTGGAACCGAACTAAATACACAAGTTCATTTTATGCTAATGTCTTTTATTTATTTAAACTTTATTGATGACAATAAAATAGCACGGTACATATGGTGAGCTTAATGCTGTATTTATTCTATCACCTAACATTATGATAAGTGATATATACATATATTATATATTGATATATACTTATATATTAGAAAAACTGGTAACTTCCGAACGACTTGGTGTGTGTACATAGTATGTAATACACCGTCGCATAAGGCTGTTCGACGTTACAATTATTGTCAATGGGCCCACAAACACTTCAAGCTAAAATAAATATTAACATTAAAACATAAATGTCTTCCCATCCCTGGGAATTAAACATGGTATCTCATTTTCACGTGCATCGCACCATCACATCTCGCTTGAATCAGCTGCCAAACGACTCGTAGTTTGTTGAGCCGCCTTGTTCTGGCAATGGACTTGAGAGCCAGTAGTGTTTTTCTACATCGAGCTATAGGACCGACAAAAATATACCATGTTCAATAACCCACTCGGATAACAAAATATCAACGTAACATTGTGGCAGCAAGTACGGATACCGAAAACTACGATGAACTTCACAATTCAGTGAATCAAAGAACCAGTGTAAACAGCATTTCGATACTAATCCTTATTATCCATCCCCGTAATCCAACATCCTATTGTCTTCTTAAGATCTTTCTACGGGGCTGAAGGACGTAAACTCCTAAGTGCAGCTTAACGAGGCGTGCTCGTAAGTCGAGGGCCATTCATATACACTCATTATTTCAAGAGTACCCATTTCAAAGTTTTTTACTAAAGCATTAGTATTGAAGTCTTTTTTTAAATTAACGCTTAAATTCTTTTCTCGCCGGCCTGTACCAGAGCTACTACCGATACCATATTTACAGCTCGTATGTGACGGATGGTGCTCAGTCATAACAAACCATAAAAGAAACTTATGCTCTAGGGCTGTCAATTTATCTTCAATGTTAATACAATTTTAAGACTTATTCGTTGTGTTAACAAAAAAAATGTTTTATACTTGTAGTAAAATATGTTTAATCTGATTCCGATGAAAACATGACAAGGTGCTTAGCTTTTAATAGCTGAACTTGATATAAAAAAACACAAAATGCTACCTTATGCATTTACCATTTTTGTTTACAGAAGTGATAGTCGTGTCATTATAGCTACTTCTAACATTATTGGGAAAAAACCTACAAAAATCTAAAAATTGTTGCTATGGGATCTGTTGAGAAATATCCATAATTATAGTCTCAAACTTCTTTTTTACACAATATTCGACGAGATAGTTGTATTATATTGTTATAAAATAGAATACATAGAATTGTATAAAATACCTGACACATCTTCCTGCAAGGCTCTACGAAAAATTAACTAATAAACTGTCAAATATCAAACGTCAATTGTGTCATTTGATTTGAATAATTGAACAGTAAAATTTTACTCTGTATCGTAGCACGTTTGTCAAATGCGATTTTGTTTTCTGTTTTATTATTCTTTAATCAACGTTTCAGAAACTCGAATTGATTTGACAGAGCGTCTAAGTAACATGCCTGTTACTTCAGAAAGATTTTGAGAAGCCTTTAAAAACAGGCGGTGTTCGATATGTCGCAAAATTGCACATGCACTATTTAACGAATTTTAACATTTAATAATTTGAAACAAATTACACGGTCCTTAAAATATTTATTACAATTAGAGGCATGTTTCGATATACTTTATTAGACAGCGCCTCAATTTCATAAAATATTTGTGTACTGTCAGCCCTACCCTCGCAGGGGAAATACCATGACTGACAACTAGTTACCGTTATTCGATCCATTGTCTCGCCGCCCGGGAATATTGCGGACAATGTTTATTCCTATCGAGCAAAACACATTGCCACAGAATATTACGTGCCTATTCCCATTTTCGTTTACATTAGCGGAGTTCGAATACATCGCATGAAACACGTGTGTTTATTATTTTTTGTAGAGTTATTCATTTTAACGAAAGCACAATATATTTCTTTGAATTCATAACTCCGTACTAAGATTACTAGTGAATTGATACGAATGTTAAGAGGTAATGTTCACGTATGTTTATAGGTTACCTCCTATTTTCGTTGATCATTTTACTGCACAAAGCACCGCTGAGGTCGTGGCTTCGTATTGCTAATGTCCCAGAATGATAATGATTGTATGCCTGTGCCTTCAACCCAATAATGACCCCACTTCTAAGCACGGGTCTCTCCTCATCACTGTGAAGGTGTTAAGCATACTCCACGTTGGTCCAGTGTGAATCCGTTGATGGGTTAGTGGCCAAGCCAAATGTCGGAACTTTTTAAGCCGCTCGAAAGTCTCCTATATGGCTTGACGACTGGTATCTACGATAACAACCGGGACCGACGGCGTAACGTGCCTTCTGAAGCACGGAAAATATTTTATGCCTTTACCACCACCACTGGTCACCCACGGATAATACTTATATAAGTAGGTGTTCAGTACTATTTACGAAGAAGATAATAGAAACTCTTAAATGTGTTTATTTCAACCGTAAAATGAAACAATTCAACGATCCGTTTGTCATCGCTTACGATTTAAAGTCAAAATGAGACAAAACTATTCGCAGTCTATTCGAGACAACTGAAAGATATTTCAGTAAAGCAGTACTTAAGTGCAAATCTCGGAAAGAAACTCGAATAGGGCAACTGAGAAAACTCGACCGTTTCAAAGCGATAACAGTCGCGATATCGAAGTGCGATTTATAAACATTTTCAACAGCTGATCGTTCTGGCTCCTACCTACTATTTGCGTCAATCCATTGTTCTGAAAACAAAATATTAAACAATGTTTGTTTGCATTTAGTAACATGCCATTGTGTGTAGGTTGGACAGCTCACAAATGGTCAAAATGACTATTGACTAGTGATTATTGTAATTAATTGAGGAATAACATGGTTTAGCATATCTACTTGTTTCTGTGTTTTCATTTGTAGGACATCTTACCTTATCTTGGCAAGAGAAAGCTCACACCTGTATTTTGTCCACTATCAAAACGCTTAAAGGTTACTCTTCGCATACCCCTGTTACAGTGAAAGGTACCTCCAAACACGTATTGGCAGATTTTATAGACTTAGAAAACATTATTGACAACTCTTAGCTCATTTATGTCCTTCACCGAAGCAAGAAATCATTTCTAGTACTCACATAACTTTTCAAAGTTAAAGAGACAACAAAATAAAGGTTACAATATCTCAGCATTTGTGGAGTTTTCAGGATTTTTAGGCATTTGACAGCCCACGGGTTTTAAAAATATGTTGCGTAGGAAGGATAATGCACAAATCCAATGCCTTTATTAATTTATATAGTCAGCATTATAGGTACTTAATTGATAAATACGATTGCGTCAGTATTGCAGGCCACTTCTATGGTATTTTGTCAGAACTATTTGTCAGTTATTTGTCAGAACTATTTTATATTCTATCTGCTGAGTTATCAGAAATAATCAATCAACAAAATTTATACACTAACTTGAATAAAGTGACACTAAATTAAATGAAGTAACGTTTTCTCGTCTTTAATTTGACGTTGCCTGCGTTTAACCGACTACTGTGCTATAGGGCACCGGTTTCTTCTTTCTCATCACCGAAGACGCCTAGACCATACACCCCGCTGGTCTAGTGCGGATAGACGGAGAACAATTTGTCGTTTATACACTATATATATTACAAACAGATTATAAATCGCCACTCGTAATAAAACATGGAACTGAAAGACCAAAAAGAAACGTACCCGGAGATCCTTGATTTCTAATTGCCGCTTGTATTTCAAAAACGCAAAAGAATACAAATCTCCAAGAAAAGGATCGGTCGACCGCCTCGTTTTAATGACACAAGATAAAAAAATCGTACGGAAAAACGAAATAATAAGTCGGAATACTTCGTATCGCGGCTTCGTTTTTTTACAATTCTTTCACAGTTTAAATAAATGCTTGGGAATAAGAGCTCTGAAGATTTTCTTCGCGAAATGAAACTTCGCAAAATACTTAAGTAAATGAGACAAAAAGAATTGCTGTCAAAAGCAAAGATAGAAGAGCTCTTAGTATCTATGAGATGACTAGACTACAATAAAATTAAAGTTTAGAGTAATATAACATCTATCGACGTTACTATTTTATCGATGTTTATGATTGCTGTTTTTGTAAACAGAAAATTCATAACTTAAATATGTAGCCCATAGCATGAAAGCTATGACAGACAATACAGCCAAAGGTTTGTGGATATGCCTATAATGTTAAATAAAATGAGATTTTAATCTAAACTCATCGTGGGCTGTGCACAATTTACAATGATACGAGTACTCACGTTATTAGTCCGCCGATATTCGACCCAGTTTTATAGATTGTGTTCAAGGCCAGTGACGGCAAGGTAAGTTTACGTAAGGACCAATATCATCTCTTTCGTATGTCATATGAACGTATTGATTGCAAAACAAAAAGTAATATGTAACTTGCTCGGGTCGACCGCCAAACGATTTGACATGTTCCCAATAGGATCTTCAAAGCCAGTACTCCATCTTCTGTTACTGGTCAGCAAAGCATCACTGATGCCATTCATCTACTCATTTATCGGCTAGTAATATAATGGTTTAATATACAGTTTTACCCAAAATATAAGCGCCTTTATTATAAAATAAGGTCTAAACCACGATTATCAAGTATAGGTTTATCTTTCATACTATAATTTAAGCCAAGGTTTATTTTACTTGGTGTAATAGAAGTTTAAACCGGTACGTTGCTAGTTCACGGTTTGTAATAAGGCTGAAAATATTTAAATGTTGTGGAAGGGTTAATTGTAAAGAGTGAATATGACAGTGAACAGAAAATGAACAGAAAATGTTTAAACTATGACGTCCGCCCCGCGTGACAGAATAGATACTACACCGGACCGGATTTTCCAATGGTCCTGGGTTCAATTTCAGCGGGACAGAAATTTGAATAATGAGTTTAAATTTCAGTTTTCGGTCTTCTGTGTTGTCCGTGGCACCTATGAGACAGTAAATCCCTAGTGTGGGGCTATGTGGAGCTTTAGTTATTTGGAAACAAACGTAAAGATTATGTTTGTTGAAGCGAAACTATAAAACATAAGTTACAAGTAACCTTTAATATATTTATATCAATAACAATGTTTCCATATGTTAAAGTAATGTGTCAAAAAGTATTTAAATTATATAGACACCGGATATTCCATTATTTTACTATGGTTTAACTTGTTTTATCCAGAATGAAAGGCAAATATGACTTATCAATATAATCTAATATGTCGTCACCTCTTCGTACACAAATAAATGTCAGCAACTATTTGATTTCGCAACTTACAACCTATTCTCCACTCCAATGACGGCATCTCGTTGACCTCAATCAACATAAGGGCCCCTCAGGAACATTCTTTTGACCCCTATAGGAGTAATTTTGACAAATCTTTTCCCGGTACGTACCTACTCAAATTATTAAGTGCTCTCGGAAGGTCAAGCTTGCCACGTACTTCATTGGGAAACAATAGAAGAGCAAGGATGGAGCATGAAATTTAGATTGTACATTTATTAAAAAAAAAGACTGATTTTGAAACAGTTTTATTCCAGAATAAAAGTGAATCCCTCGATTATCTTATAGTAATACTAGCAGTAAACGGCGCGCGTTGCTACGCATATTAAAAAATCTAATGTAAGAAAAGTCAGCTCATACATATGTTTAATAACACATTCGTTTTGATTTCTTTTATTGAAATGCTGACTACTACCCATATACGGATAGATCTAGTGCGATCGATCAGAATAAAATTTACATTTTAAATTGTAACTAACTCATCAACCATTGTGTCCAGTCGATACGATTTTGGATTCAACAAAATACAAAGAATTCTGAAGAAAATTGCTAAAGAGATCAGCCCTCTGTCTTCTACCATTTCAGAGTCCATAAATTACATACAGACAAACATTCATTTTTATTGAAATATATATTAAGATAGAAAAGTTCGCAATCGTAGACAATGTCTGCGAAATATTATAGGTAAAGAACGTTCAAATTTCAAAAAATATATTGAATTATAAAATAAATTTGATCCATTGAGTAAATATATTTTTCATCCTGATGATCCATTACGTCTAAATATCAATTTTAATTATAATCCAAGTAAATTCCGCGCGTTAACAGCTCGCCTCGAGTTAAACAAGCGTCGTAGAATGGAATTGAGAATACGTGACATTGAAACGAATTTGGCTAAAAATTTCATACTCCCCACCGACAAGTCGCGTTCTATATTGTAACTGAAGGAACCCACTTTAGAGTTCAATTTTGCCAAACATATTGTGAAAACGAAATCACTTACCCATTCCATAGAAAAGTTGGTGACGTGAGAAGCGTTAAACGGTGTGATGGGTTTACCTTTAGTTAGAATTTGTGTCATAGAGTCATGTGATTAGGTTCAAAATCCTTTGTATAAATAATGCGTTTATTTTTATTCAAAATACGGTGGCGGTGTTCAGCGCGGTGTGAAGTGAGATTTACGGCGCTCGTGAAACAGTCGCCTTTTGCAAGCGACTGGATATATTCTGCATGCATGAAGGCATTCTAGAATCGCAAAGAATCTTAATTGTGCTCCATTGAGAGATTCCAGTTCGCCGTCTTTATTTTTGAATTGCGAGACTTGTTGCACACGAAGACGACCGTGATTTAGTTGAAGCGAAGCATTTGTAACACATGCAGGCCAATGTAAGATTTCTTGGCACAACCTTAGTACATTTTGCGTAGTAATAGACCTAGAATCGAGATTCTCTTTGGTCAGAAATACTGTGAGCGTAAATCGTATTAATGCAAACAATATCATGCTTAAGAATTTTAGTGTATATTATTTCTACAAAGCAGAGATGAAATCGTAACAGCGTGATTAGATGAGGAGTTTAAACTTATGCACCCGGAATCACGACCCACGTGTATTATGGTGTTAAAGTCGTTTGTCGTTCCCTTGCCACATGACCTATTTTACTCAACGTATAGATACACTGAAGCACAACACAACGTTAAATGTAAATGAAAATCTAACCCAAGACGATAAGGTTAACTCTCCTCTGAAGCATCCACCTGAATAATTCACCCCATTATAAGTATCCATTCAATTAAGGGCCCTGACTTCGGAGGCGCCTATTATGAATATTTGAATAGAAACAGATAAGTCCATTAGTACGGTTACGGATTTCAACAGATAATACACTAACGTTATTGAAATCCAATGTTTAAGTTAAATTATTTTATGACCAAGCAGTTAATTGTTATGGATATGGGTTCACCTTGTGAACATTTCTGACAATTGATATAATTTTCAATGAGAAAGGTTTATTATAACACGTTGAGTTTGTCAAATTACGTTTTACTGCAAATATCTAAAATTGAAGAGTTTTCTAAAGTATTTCAAAGATGCTATTGCAATACAAACCTAAAATAATCCCGTACATTATACTTTTAACAATTTGGTTATGTATACATATATAATGATATAAGATAATTAATTGATTAAACACTTGAACTGATTAAAATTACGTTCATTTAAAAATAATGTTCCAAAATACATCAATTTGTTTTGAAACTCGAATAACAGAGAAACATGCAGTCGACCAACTTTCGTTCTTATAACACTCCTTTTTACGTCGGGAATTAAAAGTGGTTGTGGGGAATGTTTGTACTTTGAAGAGCACGTGAAATAGTCAATCCAATTACGATTGTTTAACAATTAAGAACATTATACATTAATTACAATGCTACTCGATTTTGATATATGATTTAAACAATTGTTGTAAGTAAAAAAGGTTGCTCTACTTAAAAAAAATAAGTACATATATACGCTAATAAGTAATAAGTAAATTGTGGCTCTTCATCCAGAAAATCACCAGGAAAAGTAATTATTATAAGGATAATAATTAAAAGAAACTTATTTACTATGCATTTTTTACTTAATACTTGACAATCCTGATGGTAAGCAGTAGCTCTAGAATGGTATGCATAGTGATTTAGTAAGTCTGTTCACTCTTTCCTCAAAGATTCCCACAACTACGCATAAATTGCAAACAGTTTGAATGTACAAACTACACACAACACTCATATTAGATTCGCGCGATTTGAACATGCCGCATCTGGAACACTTTTATTTCATTCAGAAATCTAGGTTTGTTTCCTACTACAATGTAGGTATACACTGCCGATTTAATATAACATTTGGCTTGGCTATTCATTTATCTAATCTTGTTATGACTTGTTATTCTTTCCTTCCCTCATGTTATTCTACCACCAAAACAAAGCAAATATTATACTAAATGCCATTAGAATTACTGTATTTTGCGTATTTCTTATTATTTAGTTTACGTTTCCAATAAGAGTTATAGCTATTGTCTTCATCTTCACAATATTTGCATTTTTAACAATTATATACAAATATTGTTAATATAACACAACGGTAATACTATTAATTTGATTTCTCTTTTTTGCACCCGCTTTCTTTGTTCTACCACAGCACTAAGATTGACTGGCAAAGACGCTTAAGAGATTCTTAAGTTCGCCTTTTGTTTCATTATTTAAGTAAGTTTCAGTAAAGAATAAATAATGGATTTAGTATCATATTGTACTATATTATATAATTGAAAAACGTTTCTGAAAGAAATTCAACGAGGTTTATTACGAACTTGGACTTGGACTTGGTTTTCATACGTATTTTAATACTCTACACTCCACTGCCTAATATTTCTCCTGAGAAATCCATTCAATTCTACCCTAAGCAATAAAATAATAAAAAATAAACATACTTTTTAAGAGTAGATATATTAATAATAACAAATAAAAAATAATAATAAATAACGCCACACACTCATAGCCTCGCACTAGGATACCCTGTGTCGTGGGTGCCATGGACAACACAGAAAGACAATTATACACCCACCCAGACCGAGAACAGAAATCATCATTTAAATTTCGGTCTCGCTGAGAATCGAACCCAGGACCCTTCGAACGGCGGTCCGGCGTGGTGACCATTACGCTACGCGGGTCGTCAAACATTACAGTTTACAATACATATTATCATTACAGTTTATAAATCGTTTTTATTTTCTTAGAATTAATCTTCACATTGGTTTTACAATGACTATATGATCGTATGATTTACTTCTGAATAAAAAAACAGTGCTTACATGTACCATCGATGCGAAAATGAGCAATTATTTTGAATTTTAATCCAATAATGTATAAAAATCGGCGATCTGAAAGGTTACTTTTTTTTACTTTTTAGGCATATTTAAAGTTTGTTTACATCTTCCTGTTTAATCGTGGACTAAAATATAATAGAGCGCGTGGCGCATCGGTTCTATGGTTTATGACTCTAAGGACTTCCAGGTAAAAATTTTAATATAATACTGGATTTTTAACAATTTCAGATGTATGATTTTTAGTTTGGCTCAGCTAGTCCTCTGGCATAGAATATCATACCCGGTATTATCTGATAAAACTTTCAGGAAAAATAAAGCATGGATTCCAAATGTTCATACGATCGATAAAGTAGAATCGAAGCTTGCCATTTTCCTCAGTCCCACTCTTAAAAAGAAGAAATGCTACACGATTTCTTTATCATGATTGCTTCTGTCGACGCCATAATCACCAACCTATCTCATCATCAGTCAATATAGAAGCAAGCTTCTAGCAAGTTTTTGCTTCAGCGATATTTAATTAAGAAATTTTCAAGCTAAAGGAACGACGAAAGGAATAGAGATGGCGAGGTGGCGAGGAATTTAATTATAACGATCATTGATTCCATTATGGTCGGTCGGTAAACAGAGTTCCGAGCTGTTTCATTTTTATCGGAAAAGTTTTATTGTCGCTTTCAAATTATTTTTCACAAACAGATTAAAATCTATTGTATAAAACTTATTTATTTCCTTCTGTTTGTTTAAATAAACTTGTTTATGACACTACATTCATTTTGAATTTTTCTGTACCAGGGCATCCGTTAATTTTAGATCTAAATAGATCTGAACTGCTGATGACTCGACTTGACCCGATATCCCCAAAAAGACCTCCATATCATCGTTCTAATAACTTCTATACAGGTTCAGTCAATGCCACTTTCTAAGCCTCTTTTACAAAGGAGAAGTTGCTACGTGAAAATTTTTCTTCCATTATTTATCAGACCTTTAATCTACGATCTTTCCATTGCAATAAATCGGATGTATGATCTGTTGGTAACCTTAGTTTATTCACAGATGTCACACTCAAATAATCCATTTCATGTAGGTAATACACATACACTTATGAACGTCAAATATTTTGCGTTTACAAAAACGTTTCTAAAAGACACTTTATATAGAGAAGAAACAGCAAAAAAAAATCTTGGTTTTGAATAACGTTCATTAGAGTTTCTAAGAACAGCGTAACTTTTGTTTGTTTAGTTTAAAGACTAATAAATTAACCGAAGCAACGAAAGAAAAGACGGTGTTAATTTATTCAACATAACCTAAGTGTTGAGGTAACAGATGGTAAGTAATATAATTAATAAAGTGAAATATAAAACTTGTAAAGTACATATTTATCAAAAGGAAGCCCTAAAAAAGGTTTTTTTTAATATTACACTCCTAAGTGCTTTAGGAATTGCTTGAGAACATTAGAAAGAACATCCTGGTATATAGATTTCCTCACTATTTCGTTTACCGTATCATGCGATTATGCACTAAAATATACACATCACTTCAAATTAGAGATGCACAGATTCGAAACGATTCAAACTAAAAATCTATTACGAAAAACTAACTGTGTTATAAGGGAATAGATTAGTCTGTTATACGAAGACAATGATAGCTACAATTCAATAGTATGTCTCCATTCGAAGACAACGGATAATATTTCATTACGACTATTACACTCCATAAAGTTGTGAGGACATAAAACTGGAACGGTCGTAGCTTCGACAGACATCCGCAATAAATGTAAGGGAAAGTGCTCGTACAGATATCGTATATTGTTAATGGTGGATTTGTTGTATAAAACTGATTCTTTGATGTTAAATATAATTTTATTATGACATAAACCCCGTAGGGATTAAAATTTCCATAACATTGTAGTTTAACGAAAGTTAACTTTTAAATGCCAGATGGGATAGCATGTGCATGTATTTTATCGATACTAACTGGTATGAGAGACATTATTCATATGCTTGAACTCTGGCTAGATATCTCATTTTTTTGTCACGTATTATTTCTATCAACATTTTATATTTCATTTATAACGGAGCAGGAACATTGTTACATATAAAATTTTGTCGGAAAGGTATTTTAACAAAGAAAAAATATTCAAATACGACTAAACAATACCAGGTATTGAAACACCAAAACTGACAATAGATAGCTAAAAAACAACTTCCCACAGCAAGGTAGTATTAACCCCTTTTCACACAAAACTTTACTTCTTTCCGTAAAAAAACACACACAGTTCAGTAGGCACGCATACATATTTCAACGGAACGAAGCACTCCACTCCACTTTTTGTCTCTACAGGAAAAGTTTGAACCCGACGAGTAGCGAACTATTCAGCCGTCAGATGTTAATCCAGAGATAGTTTCGAAGCTCCGTCCGATGGTCAGAGGGAGAAAATACACGCTTAAACCCCAAAATGCTTTTTATGACATACGCCGCACTCAGTACGTAACAGAGTATGAATACCTGTTATTAAGGCTTGTACAAAAAATTTTACTTAATGAAGAAACTTGCGATTTTCAGGCAAAGGACTGGCAAGAGGTGGCGCAGGACAGAGTGAAGTGGCCTCTCCTAGTGTCCGTGGCTAGATTTCACTTTGGGTCGCTGCGTCATCTTAAGTATGACATGTTCTGGTATTCCACAACTATTAACGTGTACAGTGGGTAGTAAAAACACTCTCATATGTAACAATGTTACGCATTATGATATTTTCCATAAAAGATCCCGTTGAGTAACAATGTGACACTTTGAAACAAAATTATTCCGATTAAGCAACAATGTTACACATTTACAGCTGGTTTCTGAAAGGCTGATCAACGAAAAAATTAAGAAATTCACTGTCAAATCTATTTTCAAACGTCAATTGGGTTGCAGAAAGAATGATTATTCAGAAATTATTCGCTAATCAACTTTGAGAAACTCCAATTGACTTCATAGAACTTCCACGTTAGTATGCGAATTATATGAACGAAATTTTGACAAGCCTTTCAGAAACTGGCGGTTAGTGTCACTCAAAAGAGAGACCTGTACATATAATAATAAAGTTACTAAATGTTTAATTAACGTTTTACCATACGAGAAATAAATGCTCTGCTGACACTCAGGACATAATAAAACTCGAAAAATTAAAAGTATGTATGTATTGAAAAGTCTGTATCTACAAATATCGATCGGCCTTTGAAACAACCTCAAATCGTCCGACACATCATAACTTGTGATCAAACAAATAATTCAAACAATTATAACACTAGGATACGGGTATTTTTGGGTATCACGGGACACGAACAATTTAATTAAACAGTATTGTGTCACGTCAACGCTTACTACAGAACCCTTTTAATCTTGAACGAGACATTTAAATACCAATCCTTTTAGATAAAATGTTCCGTCCTATTTATATACAATCGCGTGAATCCTAGCACGTTCGTATTATATCCATTATTCATCACATGCTAGCAGCTAAAAACTAGTTGCTATACAATAATGTTTTTTGATGTATTTGATTTCATTCTTTAACTTTATTTTCATTTGAATAAATGTACTGGAAAATTATTATTTATAACATAATATACATACTATATGATACGTGTCTATGTTGCCATTGATTATTGAAAATCGATTTTTAGGTACTTTTTTTATTAATTATAAATGAATGCTTCACTACAGTCCCACCCTATGGTAAGCGGGTATGTAGTGACATCTATTTATTTATGTACATTGATTTCGTCCCATAATTAATTCATAATAATAAATGGAAAGGAAGGTTCACAATTCATGTTTTATTGTTCAGTCTCACATGAAATTTTCCAGCAAATTGAAATCTAAATCCTTTATGCATCTCACTGTTATAACGCTTGGGTTTCGTCTGATCACAGTTCGTCACGAGTAAGTGTAAAGTATTAAATGTTATTATACAAAACAATATGTAATCTAATTAACTGATCCTAATTACGGATATCTCGTAGCTTAAGCGGTGATAGTACGACAATCTGTAATTAACAGCCAAAAAGGTGAGTTTAAAAAGGCCGTTTATTAAATAAAGTAATCCTCGCTGGTGCTATGCAAATGACCGATTAATATAATTTACTTCTGCTTTTTAGGACACCACATTTTTGTGACTGATATACAACTTACTCGTGCTGTGATAAACTGACACATTTCTTTGACGATACCATACGACAAACTTTTTAGACTTAATTGAGCTGGAATGAAATATTTTAAATGTACTTTCGACTCGTTATGCTTTCGTTACTTGACTTTAAATATGAAGAATGTATTTGTATTTTTGATTTTATGTCAACAATCGAAAAACGTCGTCCGTAAAGTACCACTTAATGATACCACATCATCGAATATTACCGGCTAAAAGAACGGCGGAACATTAAATTAAGTATAATTTTAACTAGCAACGTGGAACAAAAACTCATACATCGGAAATTGTTGAAAATTCTCTCATATTTTTCCGGGAAGGCACTTCCCGTTAGTTGATAGATGTTGTTAGGTTCATATTGATATCTATTGATAATAATAATTATTATAATAATAACTGTGTATAGAACCTTCAAAGTTATTCTCATAGTGTTAATGCTGACATCTAAAAATAACAATAGAAATTTATTTATTAGTTATATTCAGTTGGAACACATTTATTCAACTATGTAGAAATTAAAGGTAAAAGTACAAATGGCCGCACAGAGCCATCTAGTCTGTCCCTGCTGTATTAATACGATAGACGAATAGGCTGTATGTACGAAAGTAAAAAGTAGATTGATTATTGAGTAGGTGATAACTATTTGATACACCGAGCGGCATCTAGCGAGATACCAAAACAACATTTTTTGTATGACTTTGCTGGTCCTCTAGTATATTATTTGATACTACATAATTTAATCGCTGTCACAATTGACTAGCTTATCAAAGTTTGTTAAGCTACTGTCATGAGTGACATCATAGATAACTCCGACGGAAAAAAACGTTTAAAAGTCTGTTATTGAATTTGCTACGTACGTCTTATACGTTGAAGTCACGATAGAAAAAAGCATGAAAAGATTCGCAATTTTTGTGTATGAGTTAACAAGATATTTAGATAAAGGAGAAAGAGTACCACAACAAAATATAATTGTTTCTTTATATGACACTTTCGTCATGAAAAATCAAATCTTTGCTGCCTTGCCATATAACAATGTACGAGATAATATAATCACAACTTTTCAGAGTCTTAAATCAAACTTACATAAGTCAACGTAGTAGCTACATGAAATGCTAAGACCTAAGGTAGTTGGAAGATCGTTTTCAAACCGTTTGTCTAGTTAATCGAATGAGGAATACAATCGGATTTAAAATCACGCATAATCGTGTTGTTACTTCTAGAGCTTCAACAAACACCCATTTTATATAGCCTTTTAATATACACATAAATAAGTACTCGTATAGATTGTACAAGTTTTTAGACAAATGACTAACTATACAACAGTACTTTCGCTTAGTTGAAATTGTTAAAACAAACTTTGTTGAAGCTTTTCATTAAGCGCACAAAATTGAAATTTTTGACGAAAAATTTTAGAGTTTAGTTGGCAATTTCAGCTTCATTCATGAAAAAACTGCCGCTACTATAGTGTTGAAAATTTCCTAACAAGATGATGTTTGTAGGCATGCACACATGCAGCTATTAATTGCAGCAATAAAACATTGCATCCGATAATCAGCTGATGCAGGAAGTATTTCCTAAGTCCCCCTTCGCAGGATGCGGGCGGTACGGCATGCGTCGCATATGCTGACATCGTAATCATACACGTGTACTATTTAGTTGATCATTTATTAAAATCCCGGGCATCCGGTGAATAAACGGAACTAGTGGATTCGTCTACTTCATTATTTCTCTAAATGTAATCGATGAAGGTTTTCAAACATCTATTTGGCAGACCAAACCTTGTACTTCTAAGGTACTAAATCGATTGCAGAAAATTATTGGTAAATTTTAGCTGGTAAATATAAACATAAAAAAAAATTCAAATCTTTTTATGATTGATTCTCAACGACATCAATCCAATACCTATACAAGACTATAAAAAGCTTAACATTTACCTAGCTAACAGAAAACCAACGATATATGTATGTACATAGGTATATACCTATATAAATAAATAAAATCATTAAAAGAACCGTGAGCAAATGTAACTTTTTATTTATTAATGAGTTATGGATTCCAAATCACCTAATACACTGGTAGTAGCTTCATTACTTAAGAGTACGTAATCAAGCTCCACGCCAGTTCGTCGCAGCTGTCAACTTATCACGGGAGAAATTAATTACCACGCTATCAATCATGGCGGACGACAAACTGTTTCAATATGTATTCATCGTCGCCGCCCAACGATTTTGCGCCTCATGATCGTATAATTATCTAAAAAGCCACAAAAAATGTTCGTGTCTTAATTCACATTTTTCAGTTCATTAACGATCATGTCACTTAGAAGTATGGTTGTCAATCACAACAGATTTTTTTATATACTATAGAAATTCTCACAGTGATATGCTGCCTCCACGTCGTTTCACGTTACCAAATTACAAAGAACGAATTTTCCGGATTAATAACAGTATTTGTCAATCTGGGGGATCAGTTTTTACAAACCGAAGGCATTCAAAAGTTCAAGCCTAACGTTCGCACATAAAGACTGGGCTAGGAGATGGCCCATCATCAACGCCAAAGCCATCACCAAAGAATTCCCATTCACTAAAGGAGAGAAACTGCTGGGTCTCAAGCCCTCAACTGGAAGACGACAGACCATTAAGCGACCATATATAATTACAGTGGTACATAGCCAGGCAGTGGCTTCGTCGACAGATAGTACTAGCAGTAAAAATACTTTAATAATGATATTGATACTGAACTGAAAGTCTAAATATTAGACTATCATATTGTCATTAATTAAGTTGCTCCAGGTATTTATTTATTCTTTATTGTAAATCAAAACTAGATCACAAAGGGCGGACTTAATGTCTTATGGCATTCTCCACTAGTCAACACAGTCAAAGTATGTGAAAAGATTAGTCATTTCGAGTGATCAAAGCTCTTGTGAAAAGCATTTATGTTTTCTGCAGACATCTAGTCAAAACCTTGCCCTATTTACTACTTACCTTATTTACTTAAGATTTGATAATTATTACAAACCAATATAAAATTATTACATCAATTAATATTAAGTACAATTATTTATGTCTTAACAGCTTTTCAAATGTACAGTCTTATAGATTGAGTGCATACATTTACAAGTCAATTTGATTAATGAACTTAAATAGGTATACAACCTTGCAATAACCTTCTAAAGTCGTAATCACGTAATGAACAACGATGAACGATTAACTATTCGTTTACTATTTATAGAAATGATTAATATCGTTAAACATGTAGACAAAGAAGTCGTTATATTACCGAGGAATCGTGATTAGTCGTCACGCAAAAACCTATAGGCTTGGTATTATAATCAAAGAATAAATTGAACTTCATTGCAGTAGACATATTCATTATAGAGATATTGAAACATCATCTCTTGCTAATGTCGGTCACTTGGAATACATCTGGTAGAAGGTTTAATTTGATATCCCAGTTAAATTTTGTCTTATTCGTAGCGTACCGTAAATTCTCGTATGAATAATATTTGTGTTCGATGAAATTCCCTGTTCATTGAAATAGTGTTAATGTTTGGTTTGCAAAGTTGGCGAACTTCTCGTAGTTAAGCTTCCTCCCTGCTTTATTCTTACCTAGTTATGCGACACCGTATGTATAATGAGTGGTTTAGCGAATGTTTAAGGTCAATATCATATCTATACCACTCAAAAACCTTCCACTTTTTGCCGGGTATCTTAATAAATGGTGTTTTTTTTAAGGAAACCATTAAAGTAACAAGCAAGCCTACTGGCTTGGAAATCTTTCAGTCTATGGCAACAACATTAGGCCATGAAGTACAGCATGCATTCAATGAAGAATATACGTTCTTTTATTCAATAAGGAATAGGAACATCTTAGCATCTTGTATAGTTTTCTCAGTGCGCCCACATCGCAACACATTTAAATTACAGTACACATCCGTTGCTTGTCCAGATCAATTGCTACGTGTCAAGCATCATTACAATTGAACGGTGGTAAATCATTCATTGAACTTAATGTTTATCAATTCCCAACGACCCAACAATAGCCTCAAGTGTTGCCTCAATCGTCTTAGGGTAAGACAACACTAGCATATTTCTAGTTTAAATATAAAAAAACTGTGTAAAATCAATCGTAAGTTAAATGAAGATTAAGATATCAGAATTGATATCTTCTTATAACTGGATCACATATTCAATCCTGGTTGTTTATCTTAAAGTAAAAAAATAAAATTAAATCTTAATTCGAAACCTTTAGTAGGTAAGGAACAGATTCGGTAGATGTTATACTGCAACTTTAAAAAACTCTATCAGATTGAATTGTGAATTTAAACCATTTTTGAATCCGCTGAAATACACAGAAAGTTCATCAAACGTTATCCGTTTAGAAGGAATTCGGTGACATATACAGGAACTGAAGCTTTGCACCAATCCCACGTGATGGTATGTTGTAAAAAAGTCCAATATAGTAGATGCAGTAACTTAGTAAATGCTATTACAATTATATAAAGATTGGATAAGATGGATAATAACATAAACTACTACTACTACTACTTACTACTACTTATTAGTTGACCCAGCGGACGTTGTACTGCAACAATATAACCTAACAGACCCGGCCACGCGTTGCTGTGACTAAGGTTTACATACTTAATTTTGCCAATTAGTTACCACACACCGCCATCTGTTAGAATCTTATGGAACTAATTCTTTATAAGATATTAAACAAATAATTTACAATAAAATAATATTGCGACTATAAATTGAGATGTAAACTATCTTTTAAGTTGGATCAAACTGGACACGGTGTACTAAATTTGACTTAAATCGGTTAAGTAGTTTAGGAGTCCATAGCGGACAAACACCGTGACACGTACTTTATATATTAAGATTAAAACAAATAATACCGTAACGTATAATATGAAGATAAGCTATATTGTCAAATTTTAGATGCATATATCGCGACCCTTACTGCTGCCAGGATACGACACTCAATTGGTTTATATTGGCTATTATGACGTAGACGCCGAACCAATATGGCCTGTCCGACCCGTCCTCATCTATTTTATTACTGTTGTTCCGAAGTACGTCACGTCTTCATCTCTTTTATTATTATTAGAGCCACTTCCTGCATGTTGGATGAAATAATAATGGCCGTTACGTTAACTAGTGACTATTGGGTTAAGTGTTCGATATGAGTACAATGTTTTACTATATGCTTTGTTACGGCGAATATCTGATATTTATGTAGGTAAGTAAAATAATAAGGGTTTTGAAACTTGTGTTATTGTTAAATACTACAATTAAATATAGTAAGATCAGTGAAACAATCAGAGCCCGACGGCTAGTGTCAATCCTATGCGATCGACAGAGTTCAGCAACTGCAGGCGTTGTCGGTACCTAGATGGGTGACCGCTAGTGGCAAAAAATACTTGAGTTTTCGTGCTTTAGAGGGCACGTTTAACCGTGGGTCCCGGTTTTTCTTGTAGATAGCATTCGTCACGACGACAACGTAACATAATAATTAGGTCAATAACTTTGTAATGGGTGTACTAATTTAGATTATTCTTTTTTTATTCTAAAGCTCGTGCTTGACGTGTGGTCGCATAAAAATTCGAGCGACATGTAACGAGTAGTTCCTTCATTAAAATATTTTTGTCTTTTTGAAAGCGGTTTAATTTTTATTTAAACTTAAAAGTATTTTGTACCAACTGTGTACTTATTGCTCTTTGGTTCCTTCCGTACTTTATGACTGATGACTGTTTTCTTAGTAATTAAACACGCTATAAGGTTATTTTAACTATTTTACTTCGTTAATTTTAAATTATATAAAATAAATACAACAACAACAATATCATGCCTTCATTTTTATAAAATGAATTGAGTATCGCAGAAAGTATGAAGACTTGTCAAAGTAATCGCAGAATCAAGTTCCTCGGAGCAATGCTTGAGCTTAACAATAAATTTAACTTAAGTTTAAACTTTAGCAATATCACTTAGTTGTATAAAGTTTACAGATCTGAGGCGCTAGTGACAAACATTTTGCATACAAATATAGAAATAACTTTGTAAGAATTTGAAAGCGATATATTATTTTTGAGGCACAGCGGGCTTTTATGAACTTGGTGTATTACTTATTTATGTTATAATTTAGTTAGTATTATTATTGTTTTCTTATTATTACGTAGGTATATCACGTAGCTCATCGGACCGTTTATCAGCGAGTTACATGAAAAATAAAGTGAAGACTGTCGGCAGAAAAAATATAAAACTATGGCAAAAGAGTGTTTTTTAATGTTCAGATAAATTTGTAGAATAAAAAAAATTAACACTAAAATTATTTATTTTTAATTTAAATGATATCTGTAACCGTTAAAGATTATAGGAAGATGAAAGCAAAATGTTTATATGTTTATTAAATGCTAGTTTTACACGGCAGGCTACCACGCGTATTAAAAAAAAAACAAATATAAAGAAAAGTATTTTGTAACTCATCAACATTGTGTCCAATTAATACTAAAACCTTTTTCACAGATTTTTAAAGTTGCTAAAGATATCACTGCGTTATCTCCTACCATATCAGAGTCTATAAAAAACAAATAAACATACATTTTTACATACATATATGACACGTTCAGTTATACATTAAATTAAATAAAAGTTTAACGATTTTAGCGTTTGTATATTTATACCCTTATACACGTGTAAATAATGGGTAAAAATGTTGCGTGGAGGCGAGACGTCCCGTTTGTTGAACAGAACGAAAAAACATAATTTTGGGTAGTTTGATAATGTCAATTATAACTTCATCCGGGAAGGTCTCGCTTGATTGGGCGTAATGAAAAAAAGTATGGTTATATGGAAAAGTCAATTATAACTTGATCTTAGCATGTCTGTGACATCGGCTTGAAGTTTTTCCTCTTCCAAATATCGCCCAGCCCGCCTAAAGAAGTTTTTACTTCGAATATAATTTTATTGTGGTCATAATTTTGTCCTATATCCCATGGCGTGTGTGTCATAATAATATATTTATATATGTAATTGTTATGTCCGTTTTTCGGCACCAAATGATCAATGAACGAAGAAATAAATAATTCAAATGAACAATTGTTCATTGATTAATTTGACGCCGACTCAAAATGATTTAGGTATTCATTACATTAGTTTGAGAAGTTAGTTATTTTTAAAAAGTTTCTTTTTTTAATTTTTTGTTTTTCAGTTTTATGGTTGGGTTAAGCTTTCTGTAAAAAAATATTATTGAAATTATTTCAGCGAAATATTACTCATGAATGTGCCAATTTTTGTTAAGAGTTATACGCAAGGGATTTTAAAACAAGAGTATAGTACCGAAATTCGATGACAAGGTAAAGTGCTAACGAAATACAGTCGATTGATGGACAGTTCACACTTTTCATTTTATAACAATTTTCAAGTCGGCTGCTATCAAAAACGGTATACAATCTGCAACTATACTTCGTCTTCTAATTTCCAATTAGAAAATCAATTATGTAAACCGACAAAGCCAGAACTATTATCTGAAGAATACTCCACAAATTTATTTACGGAATAAAACAGCTGGGCTTATCGTAAGGTCCTCGAAATCACTTAGAGGAACTGCCTTTTTATCATTCTCTTTGTACGACCTAGTTCGCCTACTGCGTGTTCTTAACAGCTAATAAAACGAGAACATTTCGGTGTGTGGGGCACTGCACAAAGAAACTGAGGTGCTACTGGGAAGAAATTAACAGTTCTCCGGCCGTAATTAAAATGTATTCAAAGAACTATAAAAAATAAATAATAGTGCTTGATTAAAAAAAACATGTATTTAAGTTTTCAACATGTTACATGTAACTCGTAGTCAACATGTAGTTAAATAATTGGTCTATATGTTTCTTTTCGTATCTATGCTTGTGAATACTTATATCGAATAAAAGTCGTATACGTATTACTCTGCATATATAATGATTTTCTTCTTGTGTATGCTATTGAACTTCTCTCAAATGGTTGGAGCTATTTTGATGAATTTTTAGTTTCTTTAAGTGGGTTCGAGATTTGAGAGCGGTATACATTCACAATTCGACCTCAGTAATTATAAGAGTATTATATATTTGAATATGAATTCGGATAACTCCTAATTAATTTTTTATAGGAGTGAAACACAGTATAAGTTAGTGCAATTCATTTTCTAAATAATCTTCATTTATAAAACAATAAATAACATCAGAATTATTGTTAGTAAGTTAACGAAAATTTAAACTTTTTGCAGGTGACAATGATACTAATACCCACTATCTGACAACACACATGTATCCGTTACATAAATATCTACATCAGCCGGAACTCAAATCCGAGACCCCTGCCTTCGGAAGCAAGGTGATTACCAATAAGGTTACTGGGTCGTAGAGGTCATTGTAGTTTGACGTATAAACTTTGTAACTTTAATCGTATCATATGCGAGTCAACAAAAACTTTTCGACTTTTAATTTGATTTTTGATCTAATTTGGTTTAATACCAAATTTCAGCTTTGTTGGTTTACGATTGCTAATGAAACGCCAAACAACGTTAACGCATACTCTGGTATCAGCATTTCGATATGTAATAGGAACTAAAGGCATATTTATTTGATACGAATTTATTCGCGCGTATCTATTCTAACAAAATTAGCACCATTTGTAACGCTTGCAGTTATTCCCCGCTGTATTGATTCGCGGAAGCTATTATATTTTGGAGTATAGAATAGTTTTTGGATATATCCATGATTTCAGGCTAATCTTTGTTAATCATTTTACTTCAAGGCTGCACAAAACACCGCTACGGTGATGGTCAATGACTATATACCATCAAGTAACCCGTCTGCTCATTTATAATAATCAAACGTCAGTTCACTATTTTCTTAGGAATAACTGGGTTCTATACGGAATTTCACTCGCTTTGTAACTGGGCAACAAAGCTAGAATAATTACTGCACAAGAGGCATTTAAGTCCTTGCAGTAAGCATCTGTGACCTTCCCTTTGAGTTGGATTATACGTGCACTTTACAAGTAGGTTAGTGTCACGTGGGTTGTTTTAACTATTTTACGCGGTTACGGAACTGACTGGTTTTATCACAAACTGTAAATGGATAATTGACTAAATATAATCGATACTTAATACGTGTACTTATATTTATTACGAAAGATAATAATTATTTAATCCGCTGTTCTATACTTGCGACAATTTATAATTATTCAAGATTCTATAGCCCAGTTGGTAGAGAAAATCCTTGCTGAAGAAAGCATCTCAGGTTCCAATCCTAGCCTTGACAAGAATTTTAAATATTCGGTTTAATATACGTTTAGATGTCCCATGTTGCAAATAATGCATATTATGGACGTAGAGAGGTATGTGAGCATTTATTAAATTTATATTTAGCAAGTTTTTTATCCGTCTCCAAGAAGGAAAAATTTTACAAATACTCAAACGCCATCTCAACCAATGTTTACGTGGACTAATGCGTTACTTTACATTGAACCAACAGCACAGCAAACAAACTACCAAACTCTTAAGATGACTCTTTTGCGATTTATTAAGATGATTAACATACAAACGTCAATGAGTACACTTGGTATATATCTTCATTTGTAGACGTAGATCGGTAGATCTCTACGTAAGAAAACGAACGACTATTTTGACAGTGACTCGCGGGCGATAAATCGCGTGGCAGAAGCGCGCCGCACGCTAATTTTAAGCCCAGTCGACGCTTGTTCCAACTGATATATTACATGCAAATTGCTTGTGATCAACTATAATGTGAACGAGGAAATAAAACAACATGATTCTACGAATGCAATTCGGATTCAGATGAGTGCTTTTAGGAACTATTATCAATAATATTAATACATAAAGATTTAATAACATTGCTTGCACGTAGGATTCGGAGATTAGAAACAGTTAACATGTTCACGGAAAAGAAATTCAGGAACATAATTTAATTGTTATAAACTAAATTTTCATTGTATACTTTCATAGCATCAAGTTAACTTTCCCTTAGGCAAATGAATTGAAGTTGAAACTTCGATTGAAGTTAGATTGCTTCATCCATCAGTCTTTGTAGGTCCACTGCCGGACCATGGTCTCCCTAGAATGCTTGTATTTATTATATAAAACTGTATAGAAACCGGATCTTAACAATATATGTATATTGTTTGTAAATTTAGAAGGATGTTTAGAAAAGTAGGTAGGTAAATTCTAAGCAAGAAATATTCAAAATATACTTAGATTTTTTTTTGTATAGACTATCTGCATCATGGGATAACAACTGTACAGATAAAATTCATGGTAACATTATCAATGTTTACCCAGTAAAAGTACTTACCTAATTATTATGATTACACAGCAAATTCTTTTGTCAGTCAATGAACACGTCTGGTGAATCGTGCGTTGAATACCCGAAATTCCTAACGTTCAGAGACCTTTGTGAAACTGTATCCGTTACATCGGATTTTAAACTCCATGGATTTCACCCACTTTGTAATTTTACGGGTTTTTCCGTTATACGCCAATATTATTTTAAGTTTAACTCTGAAGGCCCGGTAGCCATGATAATAAGTAGTAACGTTGCCTTCGAATTAGTCCCGGGTTCAATTCTTGGCTTAGGCATTTATGTGTCAGATAAAAGTTTGTTCTCCAGTCGTTGCTATTAGTCATATCTTATATGTTTTGTCCGTGTAACCCTCTACACAGGGAAGTCTGTCGTGGGATATGAGTATGTAAGCGCGTATATTTATATCAAGTTTTATGGATGATAGGTCTCCGGCCATAAATTTCAAACAAACTTTATATCGGAAGTCAACGACAAACTGCGGTAATGCCCAGAAACTTTTAATAGGATGACAGATTATGTGTGTTTGTACATTATAAAATTACGATCATCCGCATCTCGACTGATTAGTATATTGTAACTATTTTTTGTATCATAAAAAACAATTAACAATAATGATAATATTATAGCGATATATTATAGCGTATAGCGACAATACGATATTAAGATGGATTCAAATTTCCGTTTAATATCAATGGCGAATGTAATTTTAACTATCAGCAGCATATACATATATTCCCAGTAACAAAATTATATACAAAAAATTAGGTCTAAAAACAGAGCCTTACTATATTGACAATGCTTTTAAAAATAAAGTTCTTAGTATGAATTTTATTCTAAATTTTATATAAAATTATCGTTATCATATTTGAGTTGTATAACTCATATTATAATACCTATTCTTTAATAGTACCTACTATTAATACGAAAACCACAATCAAGAATGCCATACGTGTTAGCTTCTACTAAAAACTATTTGAAATAGTATTGTACAAATTGGTACGTTCCATTTCAGTACTATTTTCCAACTGCGCAATAACTTTAACAAAGAACCAAAAATATAATTTTATAGCATACTGAAAATAACGGAGTTCATATTCATACAAGTTACTCTTTTATTATTAAAAGAGTTCAAACGCTGTCTTGTTTCATTCGTTTGTCTTCAAATTGTCCTGCATTCGACTTTAGAGCATAGACCGTAACTATGTATATAAGTAAATATTTGTTTTCGATTCAGATTTTTAAATGTTAACGATATTTGAATTGTAATTCATTAGTATGAAATATGTCTTTGAAATAAACTACAAGGCTGGGGCAAGGCGTGCGTGGTCACTGTATATTTCTAATTATTAACATTAACTCGTCGTCCAATTTCTATAATTAGTCTCATAGGTGTGAAATTTTTTTTCATACATTGTTGTGAAATAAGTAGGTATGCAAAGGCTATGACGACGATTCTGTAGACTTGTTGGTACTCTGATGATGACTCTGCCAGCGAAAGGTTCTGGGCGATACTCTGCCGGACCGACAACTATGTGACATGAATCTAATCTCCCTGGCCGTGGGTGTTGATGATGTTTCATTCCTGTCGATGCCAGCCGCAACATAGAGTCTAATGCGGGAGTGTATGTTAACATTATTATTAATCTTACACCCATTGATTATATGAGCAATAGGCTATTCGATAAGTTTTTAAAACCTATTTAAGATTATATTAGTTAGTAGCCAAAGAACCTACAAAAAGTTAGTAGTTTTTATTGTGGTATGTACTTGCCTTAAAATTTCAAATTAAAAATGAATTATTTCAATAACACGCAATAACGTTACTATGAGGAATATAGCGTCTTACTGTCTTCGATGACTTGATTTAATTGTGAAATAGAAAATAAGCTAGTGTCGGCGAACAAAAAATGACGTCATTGTAGACGCGACGCAATCCGGACCGTTTTGTGTGACGTGGCCGAGGTATAAGAAAGTGCATTTTAATGGTTTCTTGGATAAACAAATATTTATTTTCAAGTGATTTAACTGAAAAACATTTTTATAATTCATTGTGTGTAGAAATGTGTATATCAAACATTTTATTATTAATACCCAATTAACACTTTATAAGTACAACTTATCCTCGACATAAAATATAATGACCAGCTTCAAAAACAAATGAAACAATCTCTTAACTACTTTAGTATATCGCTTCTTTGAATAACACACATCAAAGCGCTGACTCGGATATGATCCCTATAAATATTGTTTACGACTAGCACCAAAATAACAATGATCTCATTCATTCATCCTCCGTTCAGTGCTTCATATCTATCGCTTATGTCATTTCTCCTGGTCCCGTGCCAATGATACGTGAGTTATTCTTACGGCTATTAAGCATTCCGATCTACACCACTATCAAGCATACTTCATACTTGAATTCTAGTTCCGGCTGCAAAATTTTTTGCTGGTTTTTAAGTTTAATGAACTTATAAAAATAAAAACTGTAATAATTTTATTTCATAATCGTTTTACGTTACGGTTCTGTAATCCCAGTTAGTGAAGATCGCATGTGACCTCGTTCAAGACAAACATTTGTGGAAAATATTTAGGGCAAATATTTCCATGAACTTCTATGGCTTAGCGATTCAAGAGGCGTATAGTTCAAGTCTTATTTTCCCCAGTGTCAACATTGAATCCGTCAACTTCACATCTGCATCGATGATCTGTATCTATCAAAATTTTCAAAGTTAGTAAATAGCCGTAGAAAATCTTCAATCAATCAAATTCAATCAACTAAACGACTAGAATCATAAGAGGTATACAATACAAGTTACAATCATAAAATGTTTTGTGCAAAGAACAAAAAAATGAACTAAACTCGACTATTATTTATTATAGAACCAAGGTCATTGTCACTTAATGCGTTAGTTATAATTCGAGTCTCGATCGGTAGCGGAAGGAATATCCGTAGTACCCGTATCTAATTGTAATTCGGTGCGCGTGATGTCTTAAGTGGGCAAGCACCAGAAGGAGTCGGCCCCAGTTAACACTTATTGGTCCACAGTCCACATGTTTCAATTGATTTCTTAGTTTAATTCAATATTCTCTTGAGTAAAGTTGCCCGTTTAATTTTCTCTGATTAGTTTCTCGAAGCTTTGCTCTGTTGGGTATAACACAAACTAATTGTACTGTGTAAATACGTACTTACGTTCGTTTCAGTAGCCAATGAATCTTAAATTGAAGCCATTGATTTTTACGTAAAGTTTGTCTAAGAAAATTGAATGGAAAAGAATTGCGTGTTTCATTGTTTACGATTTTGCTGCGAAATTGATTGATTTATACATATTACAGTTTTATTGGCATACGTATACGTCAGTTAATACTGTTTCTATCTACCCAGTAAGTTGTCCACTGTGCTATTTCGGTCATTATCTAATTCATTCATTATAAGCACCGTTTATCTAACATTAATTAAGCTACAATTAGAGGTTTAAATTACAAATTACTGTTCAACAATGAACAGTCTGCTAATTTTATTTTAAATAATATTTTAGTTTTATAAACTTAATTGCAATGTAATTTACTGTACTTAAAATCTAATTTTAGTATATTTTGTATTGTAACATTCTTAATTATTCTGTTCCTTACCCGTTATATGTTTGTGCGAGCGAAACACACCTACATTTCAGTGTTGCTTAATTACAGTTACTATTTTTGGAAATTTATTATATATTATTAAATTTACAAATATAAACGCCTAATAAAATTCAGTTATATTTTTTATGGATTTCATTTCTATTTTACAATATTTAAGAAAATATTTCCGAGTCCAAAGAAGGATAATTAGTTAATCGAATCCAACCAGTAATTATATAAAAATCAAAGTTATCTTCTTTAAATGTATTTTACCTTTAAGCCCCGACGAAAAACCAGGCAACACGGCCTTTGGAAATTTGTCTGTAGTATTTCAGCTACATCAGAAGAGCCTATGAATAATAATCGAAAAATTTCGAAGACTTTTTGTGCCACTACGAACTAAAGCGCTTCATTATTAACCAGGACCATCATATGACACGTCCTTCGCAGAATCATTGTTTGATGGACTGTTAATAAACAGGATCATGAGCATGCGGTTATAGGGATGAATAATTTCTGGAAGTAGCCGATATAAAGCCTGAAAGCATTATAAAACCACACAAAAGGCTATCTACGAATAATCCCTTTGAAACTTGCTTCTCAATACAAATTTATAATAAAATATTGATTCCCAACCCTCAATGTTAGGATTCCCTCAGAGCCGAGTCAAACAAGTAGCTATCGCACTAGCCGGTTATAGTACTCAGAAGACCTTGCATCGCACGGTCAACAGCTGAGCTAAGACATTGTCAAAATCATCATTTAATTGGAACCTCGATCTATTTTTTGTGAGGGGAAATCTTCATTACGCTACTGGACGGGTGATATGGGATATTTACCGATCAAACCACCTCGATCCCAGGATTGCCAACTGCAACTGGGAGGCTCCAGAATCTCCAAGGAAAACGCTTGACATAAATGTAATGATAACGGGAAATATTGTCTGGCAAACATTTCGTCGTCAATACAGAACATTGTAACACTTATTTAGTATGCATTGAATTCAAGCAAAGAACAAATCCCGGCACATTGCGTGTGGCGCGTAGATTGACACCTCTGCGCGCGTCGACACATCAATCTCTAGCCACTTCGTGACGTGTGCGTCGCCAGCTGCGCTGGGAATTTATAGGTCGTTGTTCATGGAGAAGAGGAGCGTAAAGTGATTAATTGTCATCATAAATGCTCTGTTCCCTAATGAATTGACTCCGTAGCCTAGTTGGTGCCCTGCCTGAAATGCCAGGACTCTCAGGTGCGAATCCCGACCGTCAAATATGGAATGAATGAAATAAATCTTCATGCAATGTTTTTCATAGGATTGTAGGTGTTAGTCATGTGTTATTTGTGTTGTATACCCGCTGCATAGGGAATCCTAATGTGGACGTATACATATTCATAAAAAGTATGTTTCAGAATAGGACTTCGACTTTGTGTGAAATTTGTCTCAAAAACGATTTGTTTTTGATTACAAACTTATATTTGATTTTTTACGGTAATAGGGATGGCTCTACTGATTCTAATAGAATGCGCCACCTGAAATGCGAAGACTTTATATTCAGCATAAACCAGGGGCGTCAACACCAATGCAACCCGATGAGAAAGGGGTGAAGCTATTTGATTCTTCGTATACATGTGTTAAAACTTTCACTTATGTGTGATTTTAAATATAAATCATCGCATAACATCACACTAAACATTTAAAATGTAACCCGATACTTACGATTTTAAACCAATCACCAACTAGGTCGAAATATTAGTATGGAAAAGAAAAATGGTGAGTACCTGTTTTAATTTAAAAAAATCACCTATGAAAACATTTTGTCTTAAAATATTTAATTCCTACATTACAGAACAAACAAATATAATGCTGGTATATACATATAAGTTTCAGCTAGATTTCTATAATCATTTTGGCACAGCTGCAGTGTTTCACGCATACAATTACATTTGACGCACACTAGTTTTATTATTTATTTTATATCCTCAGCCCCATATTAATGACTGTTTAGTAAAGTGACATTAACTGCCCGAGTGTACATTTACAATGATGACATGTTTAAATAGAATACTGAAATGTTTGTTTCCTGTTATCCGCTCAACGCTTCGCTTACTATCAAACGCATCTCAACACAACAAAGGCGCATTGCTTTAACTACAAGACGTAAGTATGCAGAAAAAAAAACAAAATAGGTCGCGATTAACTAATCTGTTGACACTGTTCGGAGACAACTAATCCATATCGAATGTGTGTCGCCAAATCGGCCGTCTACGAATCTATTTTAATCGTGCCGTCGGCAACGGCGCTTGATAAAATTGTATGGGTCATTTCAAATCGACTTCATCAGAATATAAAACTGTCGCCGGATTATTACGAGAGTTTTTTGAAATTGAAAAAGTTGAGAATTTTCGTATGTTTCAATATTCTGTATCAATGTTCAGTTATATTTTAAAAAATCAATTTTAATTTTTATATTTATAAATGAATGTTTGTCTGTACGTCCTTTAAATACTATAAATGGTAGAAGATAGAGCATCGATGTTCTTAGCAAATTTGTTCACCTTTCTCTGATAAAGGTTTTTTTTTTTAATTATATTCATGGTACACGGGGTTGATGACTTACAGTCGACAATGTTGATTGTTTGCTGATCGACTGGAGCTGGACACATGGTTGATATATAGGTAATTATGCTGACTTTTGTTTATTATTATTTTTTTCAATGTGTGTAGCAACGCTGTAATACCTACCAACCTAATAATATAAAAGGTAATAATAATAATAATAGCCTTTTATTCAGATAAATGTGAAAAAAACATAATATTGTAGTACAAACTTAAATAAAAC
>DWJN01000027.1:0-41339 GCA_018248895.1 Carystus phorcus
CTATAGCCTATAGCCTTCCTCCATAAATGGACTATGTAACACTAAAAGAATTTTTCAAATCGGTCCAGTAGTTCCTGTGATTAGCCCGTTCAAACAATCAAACAAACAAACTCTTCAGCTTTATATATTAGTATAGATTCGTACTTGAACCTAAACTACATCAAAACCCACTGAATCAAATCATGATCAGATTACATGTTAAACGCGATCCAAACTTCAACATCCAAAATGTATTGGGTACTGGGCACACCCAAGGTGGCCTTTCCGTGTGTGACTTCCATTATCCATACATTACTAACACATCGACCAACATCGCTTCACATCTGGTTCCCTATAACGACACACTAAACCGATGGAGCGTGTATTTCACGCGCCATGAGCTCCGCGCGATGGTCAAGTATACCATTTTGTCATCATATTATAAATAGAGGCCACGCTTATTATAAGCATATCACGTTCTATCTTATAAGAAGATGTACTGTTATAACCTCGAATAGTTTGATTTGGTACTGAAGTTAATTTAAGATATTTAAAACTTTACCTATTCTAAAATTCTATTTTGGCGCGATTCAATAAACAGATCAGTATTTTACACATGTGTGACTAGTTGTATCCGACGCACGTTACTACATATATAAGAACACATTCGTTTTGGTTATACGGGTACATCTAGTTCGATCGTTCAGCAAAAAGTCAACGTCAAGTTGTAACTCATCAACCATGTACCATCAATCTATGTATATAATTATGGAATTCCTTGTTCAGAGAATTCTTAACGAAGTTGCTAAAGACATGCTCTATCTCCTACCACGTCAGAGTCTATAAAGGACAAATAAGTAAAGAAATAAACATTTATATATGTATATATAAAAGTTGTAAGTATTAAAAAACCATATAGGATTAGACAATTACTGCTAATTTTGATTTCGACACAAATTTTGAAGGGTTATCAGTTGTGTGTTTCGTTTGACACACGAAAACAACCTGTTTCTTGTAATCTTCAGAACATTCTCGACTTCCAGTACACGCATAACACGTCACAATTCCGAAATTGGCTTCAACCATTAATGGCCCACTACTGAGCACGGGTCTCTCCCTAACACTGAGGAGGTCTAGAGCATATTCACGCTGCTCCAATGCGGATTGGTGGATTCAAGTGTCGGATGTTTTTAAACCGCCCGAAGGCCTCCAACATGGCTTGACGACTGCTACGTTCATAGCAACCTCCGAAGCACGGAAACGCTCAAGAAATTTAAGCCACCAGCGGCCATCCATCCAGGTACTGATCGCGCCCGCAGTTGCTTTACTCTGTCGATCGCTTGGGATGGACGCAAGCCGCCGGGATTCTTACTTCTACCTGTACCTTCTACTTCTACCTGTACCTTCTACTTCTACCTGTACCTTACTCCTTTAACTAACCTTTAACTCCTTACATTACTGACTAATCGCCTGCAGACCAGGGTTTCTTTGGTCAGCATTTTGCCTGGTTGTAAGGCTTATACGGTAGGTTTCAGATGTGCTATTGAGATATCCTATGTTTTTTCCAAATATGACGAGGTCTTTTCCCATAGGGCTGAATTAAAATGTATAATTTCTAAGGCAGCAGTCTGTGGTAAAAGGACGAAATTAGTAAGACATGTTATCTATAGAACTGAATTAAGTAAGCAGAATAAAACTTATATAATGTAATCAGAATAAAACAATAATTAAGAACTGTGATTCAGTTAATCCTAAAAAGTGTATATTTTAAGCAATATTGTTTTAAATCAATTATCATGAAGAATTCTGAGTTCAAACAAATCGTTGGAGTGTATCAAAAATTGAGAGCTGGAAACTTCCTGTTCCTTGTCCCTTATCAATGTTAATTCGATCCATTAACGCGCCTCTGTTTATCACATTAATAATATTCGGGATCAATTTGGCAGTAACACAGATTGACGGCGGAGCTTTAACGGTGAAAGGGTCTAAATGGAAGCGTGGATAGCAGCTCGGACATGCAGAGACTATACAAGTAGTAAAGAAGCGAAAGTCGTCGGTGGAAAAACAGATTATTATAAATATTTCGATATATTATAAATTTATATCACTAGCAGACCCGGCCACGCGTTGCTGTAACTAAGATTTACATACTCAATTTAGCCGATTAATTACACCGCCATCTGTTACAATCTAATGGAACTAATCCTTTGTAAGATATTAAACAAATAATTTGTAATAAAATAATAAATATTGCGACTATAAATGAAGATGTAAGCTATCCTATCTTTTAATTTCGATCAAACTGCACACGGTGTGCAAAATTTGACTGATATAGGTTTAGTAGTAATCCATCGCGGACAAACACTGTGACACGTATGTACTTTATATACATATATTAAGATTTCGTGGAAACTAAATTAAACTTACGTTTGTTTGCGTTGTTGTTACTTTGACTTGATATATACAATCTCTTGTATCGCCACCTAGTTGCAAAATGTGAAAACTGTTTTTCCTACTACAGATCATTGAATGTAATACAAACGCCTTGATACGTTCATACACTAACAATTATTTATTTATATTATTATTTTATTTTATTATTATTATTATATTTTCAGTACTTATTCTATGGCGACCAAGTAGATTGTATCACGGTAAAAGCGAAGACTGATCTGATCCGGCGCAAATTCGAGCAATTGACTTCGGGAGGATTACTGACATTTTTATCTTTGAAGATTTTCGGTGAAGCAAAATGGTAAAAGGGAAAAACTTCAACAGTAATAAACAAGATAGAAAAATAGAAACGCAATATAAGGAACTCTTCGTAAATTTATTGTTTGGTAAAAAAGTGAGCGTTTCACAAGGGAATTGGATCAATTTTATTAAATAAAACAAATATTTCCTTTACTACTAAAAGTTTTTTTTTTTAATTTCAGTACTTTTGTCCTAATTCTATTACCAAAAGTTAACTATTGCCAAAATAAAAATGGATTTTAGTGCCAATCTTTTGAATGACCGATGCCTTATTGTAGGAATCTTCCATGTATCAGGTATCAGTCTGCACGTTTATGTATTATGTTATACTGGAAGTATCTGGATGTATCTATATCTATACTAATATATAAGGCTGAAGAGTTTGTTTGTTTGATTGTTTGAACGGGCTAACCTCAGGACACACTGGACCGATTTGAAAAATTCTTTCAGTGTAAGATAGTTTATTTATAGAGGAAGGCTTTAGGCGATATAACTTCACACTAAGATGAATATGAGAGGAGCAGCAATAAAGAATATTGCGAAAACGGCAAGATTTTGAGCTTTGTTGCGTGCGCTGAGTAAACGGTGAAAGTTATTCAAAAATCATGTATTACAATATTGTTCCCTTCTAAAAGGTCTAAATAAAAGTCCGCGACTAGCGAATAGCTTTTAAGGGTAACCCACTATAAACATTTTTATGTTTATCATAAAATTTGTTTTAAAATAATAATTTATATGACAAAACAACGTTTGCTGGAGTTAGCTAGTATGTTATACTTTGCGACAAAATTAATACAGTATTATTTATGACGTTAATATAAACAATACTCAGCCAAAAATAACGTCGCCCTTATATTTTTGCTAACGACGGTACAGAAGCCAGTATCGCATTCTTACATCCGATCGCCCTTATATTTTTGCTAACGA
This sequence comes from Carystus phorcus, assembly GCA_018248895.1. NCBI lineage: Eukaryota > Metazoa > Arthropoda > Insecta > Lepidoptera > Hesperiidae > Carystus > Carystus phorcus. The sequence continues at coordinate 3,661 of DWJN01000027.1, forward strand.
CGGTACAGAAGCCAGTATCGCATTCTTACATCCGATTATATCTCCTAAACGAATCGAATAAACCTTGATGTACAGTTTGTCGCCTCGCTGCCGCGCCGGCAAAAAGCGGCACGTGACTAGCTTCCAGGTCTCAGCGCACATTCTGAACCTTATACCATTGGAATACAGGTAATGTAATATCATTACACTCGGCTCGTGTTATGTGCCGAAGGGATCGTGACTTGAATTCTAAGTTACAGAAAAGTCCACGCGAAAAATTGAATTGTGTACTTCGGGCCATCGCATTAATGCGAGTTTGCCTGTTCGGTATAATTTAATAGAATACTGGGTAAGCCTTCGCGTTGGACCGCAAGAGCTTAAATATATTAGGGGATTTCATCATATTTCTAATAAACCGTATTTATAAGAAACGAGAAACATATTCCAATAATTTTGAACTGGAATCATGGTGGAATATATAACATGGAATTTACCATTATAATTACGAATCCTTCGCAGGTCACAAATCTCTAAATAAAACAAATGGCACGACCGCTCATGAGAACTTTTGCCAGTGTCGGTCACTCATCCATTTACTAATCGTGGTCACTGTTGCTGAACTTAGCCTGTTATCTAGAATCTATGCGAGCTGCGCGAAAATGAGCGCTGTGTCAATAAGTTGGTACAAAAACAAAGAAACTATTGTCTCAAATCTTGGTAACAAATTTATTTTTCTAATGTAATCCAAAATAAAAATTGTACGTAGTCATATCCTTATGTTATAACAGTTTATAATGTTTCTATACAGTTTTGTATCTATTTTAATCTCATGTCGTTTATCAGTCCCACTAACAAAGTCGTTCATCCGTTGTACCCAACACAGGCTTTCACACATCCACGGTTTTAATGGAATTTACCCAGTATTTTGTGTCGGCTCTATGTACGATCATTTGTGTTAAAGACGCTTAGTAATTTTCGTAAATCCGTCGAAATGAATAGGAAACGATTTATGAATTTTAAATTTTCAATCTTTCGACGGATTTTTAGATTTGCTTTATTATTGCATTAACAATAAGAGCGAAGAGCTTTGGGAAACAATTAAAATTCAAAATAGAAATAATCAAGAAGTGAAGCGACTGATCATTTCAGACAACCTTCTTCTTTTGGACATAGGTACATTGGTGCATTAACAAAAGCCAATGGATAAGTACTAGGACTCGTGTTGAAAGCAAGTCCGCTATTAAGTGTCTTGTTTAATACAAATGTTTGTTTTGGAAACGGTTAAGAAAAATACGTTTCGTTGGCCACCTACCTATCTTTAAACAACATAGGTAATATAATAGAAGGCGTGAAAAGGTTGTTTGTTGATGCTTAATAAAATTTGTGTGTTTTCTCTTTAATCTACATAGTAACAAGAAAACATTTGCACGTCTCTCACTTGTTTATTCGTTCTCCTCTCTTAAAGGGATTCCTTTTAATAGAATTAATTCCCGCTACAAAGATCCCTTTCAGTGTCATTTATTGGAAATTCAATTAGGGGGAAAAGAATAATTTGTGTAATTCGTTGGATCCAGAAAATTCATTAGACGTAACCTTTGCGACCTTCGGGTTCCGTCGGCGAGTGTGAGTACCTTCGTGCAAACTAATACTTACAGATTTTTGACGTTGATAAAAAACGAAAGGTAATGAAAGCGCACACCCTCGGGAGATACCGGCTGATCGGTCCGAGCTCGCTCACATCATGAATTCCCCATCCGACCTTCCGATATTACTCGTTGATGAAGTTGCGCGTCGAAAAACAACGGTTACATTTTAGAAATAAAGTCTAAATTTCCTCAGAGAGTAATCCAGCGCTGCGGCACTCGACCCCGTCTATTGACGTTCGGAAAAGCGTAAGTCGAATCGTTCGGGCTGGAATGCAAATACAATTCTTTATGGAGGAGGATCGAGGACCGTAAACCTTCGAGATTGAGTCGCACTCTGCGATACCCTTTGTGCGGAAGGGTCCGGTAATGGAATCAGCTGGAGTGGAAAACTTCGGAATATCCACTTTATATACAGGGCCGCGATATTCTTGACGGCTGGACGCGAACATTATTATTCAAAACCGTAAATGTTTTACACGTTTATTGTTTACCTATGTAATATTTAATACGAAAAGTGACCTCGTTTAATGATCTTTCTTAAAGCTACAGTCTCAATTTTAAATAAATGTAATAAACAAGCCAAAGGTTTCTGGAATAAAACGTATACGGCTCATTGCGATTTGTGGGGAACCTAGCTTATGTTAGTTATCGAGTTAGTTGTCGATATTCTTATGCTATTTATATTCCGATGTTTCATCGTATTCTGTATTCATGTGCAGAATTTTACTAATTCTTATTCTTATGATATACCAAAAATATTCCAAAAAATTAAAAAGAATGTTAGTGGTGGGCAACCCTAATATTACTACCATATTTACTATCATATTTATAGCCGATTCTCAGTTCTATTGAATATGCATATAAAATTTCATAAAAATCGGTCAAGCCCTTTCAGAGAAGTATGGTAACTAAAATTGTGAAACGAGATTTTTATATAAAAGATACAAGTTATTTGGTGTCTAAATAAATGATAATCTGAATAAATGCTGAACGTGGAATCCGCTCAGATAAAAAGACAATTACTATAGCTTGAATTGTATCATGACTATTATAAAAATACGTAATTACATAATTAAAGAAAAAAATATTTATTACCCTCCTTGGCGACTCCACACACATTAAGTAAACATGAAGCCATATCAGTGAGTGGTATGAGATGCATGTGTGAATGATCTCGAACACTATATCTTAGTATATATAAATTACGTGTCACGGTCTTTGTCCGCGATGGATTCCTAAACTGCTTAACTGATTTTAATCAAATTTTGCACACCGTATCCAGTTTGATTCAACTTGAAAGATAGGATAGCTTACATCTCAATTTACAGTCACAATAATATTTTGTTGCAAATTATTCTTTTAATATCTTACAAAAAAATAATTCTATAAGATTCTAACAGATGGCGGTGTACGGTAATTGGTCTCCAAAATTGAGTATGTAGACCTTGGTCACAGCAACGCGTGGCCGGGTCTGTTACTACGTATACGTATAATGTGATCCTATTTATGCACAAATTATTCGGCGAATTGTTGACCTTTAATCTCAATAATGCATTAGTCTTGTAAAAATATTGAAATTTATCTTAGCTTTATCGCAACTCCTTTGTGACTATTTCCCTCGTACATCACTATGTGCAGTCACCGTGAGCGACCTCCCTAAAGACTACTTTGAGTGGAGTATAGCAACTAGCAACTTTTACGAAACACAATGCGTTTTAACCTCATACATAGGTACTATTGCCATAAATACCTGAATAACTGAATGTATTGTGGCACGCCATTGAAGTAAAATAAACCAGAAAAAAAAAATCTTAAGGTCTTTCGACAAATTCATAGCAATAATGTCGTGTTTGTTGCTGTAAATATATGTAAAATACCATTTTCTTGAGGGAGAAATCTTCCTAAGATACCCGATGGGTGATGTGGGATTTACCCACTACAACTCCCTCCAACCCTCGGAAAAGACTAATGCGTAACGGAAGGCTCCGGGATCTCCAAAGAACACACCGGTGCCTCCCATACCATAAAATACCATTACCTACATGTTTTGCTTTATTCGAAAAAAATACGTAGCACTAAGCTTGTGAATGACATTACAAAAACTACACCATCAATTATCTATATATTAATACGTGAAGCAAAAACTTTGGACCCCTTTTTACGAAAATTGCGCGGACGGAGCAGTATGAAATTTGGGCCCACTTATAGTTTGTATGTAGAAGAAGTGCAGAACGCTATTTTTTATAATATGCAGTAGAAGCATATGAAATTAATAAAAATAAACATTACACACACTACCATTAATTTGACACACATACTAGTACAAGCGTAATAAAGATATGGCACATTAATTCTTTACGTTTATATTGTCAATGTGAAGTAACGCTTTGCCACATGTATTACGGACGAATTTCGACCGCTAACAGGTCTCTAGTGATAAGAATTAAGTCTAATATTGCACGGCATACATCGTCCTAGCTAATACGCTAATATGGCGGTATACATACTGCTCAAGCCATACTTATCGAAGTGTCAGTTTCCCGTCGGTCGGGCTCGGTACTCGTCCGCTCCACAACTCGACGCATATCAAGCAGGAGCGCTTTGCGAAGCGATATCTCAATGGTCCTCAGCCGCCTTTTAGCCTGCAATCGTCTCGAAACAATGGACCCCCATCGGGCAGCATGAAACACCCCGCGATTATGATTCGGTTGCTTTTGTCAACCGATCGTCGGGAGCTTAGCGTTCGTGTGCCTGTGCTGGAAACAAGCTCTCTTTAAATGTTACATTCTTTTACTGTAACACATTTGATATTTTAATGTGACTACAAAACCTAGTTCAAGCTGTTTAAAAGCTTGGATTTTTATTTTTCCGACTTCAAAAAAAGAAGGATGTTCTCAATTCGGTGCCAGTTACTTTAATTGAGGCAGCTGCAAAGGCACCTACTTCCTTAGCATTTTCCCCCATTAAATTATTTTATCCCTTTTGAAGGCGGTTTTCTTTTTTTGTTAAAAGATTTTGGTATCTTTCAAGGTTAGTTTCGTTTTAAAATATGTGTTAAATATAAGAAATTATATACACAAACTCATTACAAATCCACGAGCTGATAACAAACATCGGTCACGGGAGTAAATCCCGCGCCCGCTCGCTTCGCATACAGGGATACTGCCAACTAGACTATGGTGACCTGAATAAGGTCCTATAATCTTATTTCGATAAACAAAAAAAATGTCCCCTGTTGCGAAAGTCTATATTGAGATGCAAAGAATTACCAGTATACTTTAATACCTTCATACTAAATTAAGTTAAAGTAAGTCCACAAAATTCTGCTCATGCACTTTTTCTTTTTCCTGTTTTATTTTGTTACTTCACCGGGTTTCTAAACTAAGCGACAGGCATATTTGCACTGGAAACCAGTGGCTGTGGCTTGCCACTGCGACAAATCTTGAGGGCGATGCTGTTGTAGACTGCTGGCCAGAGACTAACTGCTAATAATTTATATTATGGCTCAACTGATACTTTCAATAAATATTTTCAAACAGAGTTATCATTATTTAATCAAATAAATTTTATCCGTTTCGTAAATGTTTTATTTTGTCATCATAACGTTCGAAGTGAATCAATCCGCCTTTTCATATTTTACCCATGTAAAAGGAAAATTTTGTAAGATGTATAGTAAAAAAGTATTCATAGACTAGTAGACCAGGCGAACTTCGCATCACCTTGGAATATTTGTTCCATTGTTCCTTATCAATGCTCAGCTCCTATTATTCGTAGTATTATATTATATAGCATATAGCCTTCCTAACTCTGGAGCTTTATAATAATAAGTATAGATATTCGCTGAAAGATCGTGCACTTCAAGTTCCCTTCGCCAATATTTCAGTTTTATTTACTACCAATTTAAAGATTACCAACAATTTTCGAGTTATCCTCTCATAGTAGTTAGTATTCCCTCAAAACGGTCGATCACGAATATACATTATATAAATATCATTTATTTTCAGGCTTTGTTCTGTCTGATCTCATCAAAAGCCAGTTAAATTTGCCATTACAATAATAAACGATTTGTCGCAAAACGTTTTGAGTCTTTTGAATGAATTCTTTTAGGACTTTTTTGAGTGTACTTCTATAAGGATACAACTTGTTTTTTTAAATTCACAGTCTCGACCCCGAAATGTCAATTCCATTTTGTATTGCTAATTAAATATTTTCATTTCATTCCCTTTTGATATTTCTGAAAGTATTCATCTGAATATTCCATGACTATTGGAATGCCTTATAAATTTCCTCAATTGGGATCATGAGCTTGTTTTAATCAGTACTTAAATAATATATTACAAGATAAACGCAAGGAATACCAGATAACAGTATTCTGTAACACTACTACTATACTAATAAAACTTACTACGATGTTAACAACTTCAATATACCTAACTGAACTAAAATATATTACAATTTAATTTATAATCCAGATAATAAATTATTTTTCGTTTAAGTGGGATTTACTAGCTATGCCAAAAATATTACGAACAAAGACGTTGCTAATTAAGAGGATAACGCGAAAAGTGAACAATTACATGAAGTAGTCGTGAGGGGATTGAGCGATGCAACAAAGGGCATTGATGGCGCTAGAGGGTGAGATTGCCGACGTGGCGCGCTGGGACCTCGAGGAGTACGCACTTGATTCTGAAATTTCACAATAGCCGCTAAATTGACAGACTTATCTTTTTCTACTCTTAATACGGACATTAGATTCAGTATCATATACAAAAATTGCGATATGAATATTGATTTATATGGATTTTTTGTTCCTTAAAACTCTAATAAAAAGCCTCTTAATTTCGTAGTCAATACGTACCACAAACAATAATTTTTTTTAAAACTAACCCGACACTCGATAGCTATTATGGTGGTGTTGAGTATGTCTTATGTTATTATAAATAAATTGTGGGACGTTTTTCATTATACCGGTTTAATAGCTTTAGTAAACTTTTAGTAAGCAGTTAATTAATTTGGATAGACTTCCTTAATCTGTCTGTCTGAAGCATACTTCACCCAGTTGATCCAATGCAGATTGGTAGAGAGGTTAGTTGCCAAACCAAGTGTCAGTTATATTTACGAGATGTAATTATTTGGGCGGCCTAATATATACATACATATGTATATCCCAATCTTAAGTCAGCAGATATGACGTACAATAAATTCGTTTATAATAACGAAATCAGATGTTTTAAGTGAATATGAATTCGCATGGGAACTATGAGGGTGTTAATTAATGCCAATCAGTGCAGAATACAGTTCATTCGTTCACATCAGTTCATACAACTCTGGTCTACGTGATGCATGTATCGATAAATGAGTCAACGAATTTGTATGAAACAGGTAACTTTTTAACGTAACGGGGTCAAAACTTTTTAAACGTTTGCATATACCGATACGAGTACCTAAAGTTACAAGGCAATATCGTTTTTTCATAACTCTTAAGCTTATTGTTTGTATAAATCCATTAATTTGCAAGGAAAACACGTTTTTAATTTAGCATGAATTATACGACAAACAGAATAAATTGGGGCGCGCGAAAAATAACCGAGTATTTCAAGATGGCGGCCGCGGATCCATCATTTTGTCTGAGAAATGAGGAATCAGATTCACTTCGGAAATAAATCACTTGAAGCCGATTACTGGGAAATTACTGTGAAGAGAAACCTTATTATTAAAGGCATAAAATGTTTCTGAAGATAATTATAAGAAGTACCCAATATCCAATATCTTAAGGTGTATAAAATTGTTCCGTCACCATACCGAATCGCCATTCCAAGAGTTCTGGGTTCGATTTTCAAAATTTGAATGATGAATTTATTTGTTGCATGTAACTGCCTATCTGTCCTTATATGTGTATAGTCCATGGCATCTAAAACACTAGGAATCCTCTATCAAAGTCATGTTAGATACACACAGGACTGTTATAACTGTAGACAATTTGCGAGTTACTTAAATGATTGAATAAAAGAAGGATGAAAGTATGAAATAAATTATTCTATTATTATTATATTAAAACCAATTACTATATCCATTTACCCGCAGGATCATCTCTATTTACCACTTCACTGTACCTCAGAGACATTCTCCAACGCAACCTGACAGAACACAGATCCAACATAATTATTCCGAGTATCCAACACATATATTTCGTCATAATACTACACTTAATCGTATAATAACATACAAATTACAACAGAGTTATACAAGTACGCATAAGAACAAAACTACTGATAGAGCAACAGTTACACTCAGCAACGGTATCAGATTACTCCGCCGAGTGCACACCAAGCAAGGGTAAACCACTATATAAGTTTCGAGGTAGTATATATTAGTGTGTGTACTCATAAATATACTGCATGGAGAACTTTTTGATAAGTATTACGGAGCTACGAGACTATAACAAATATAAAGACTGTTTCTTTCCATATTCAGTAAAATAATTGTAATTTTCTCTTCTGGCTTGACAGGTGAATAGGAGGTCGATGCAAAATAATAACATTCATACAATCTTAGCTACGTACGAGTGTGATAATCTGATAATTGTGTATTTCTGGAAAAAAATATATTTCTTACGAGATTGAAACCCAAACTGGTTCTCACGTTCTGGCGTGTTAAGTTAATTGCCAAATAAAGGCGTACCCGTTGTCTCATACACTAAAGTTGGCGCGGTTCATTAAAACCATCGGTGACAGGGGAAATCTGTCGCGGATGTTCCCTTAATTATTCATGGCCGGTATGAGCGAGCGGATGTGTCGTCACGATATGGTTTGGGAAACACTTTCATATACAAGACAAGTTACTTCGGTGAATTTGTAACTGAATTTACAGTATAATTGTGCATCTATCTGATGTATTATTATTGTTGTAAAGGTCCATCCGTTCTGAAAACCAAGCCAAACCATGATGCAGCTTACTGACTGTGGCGACAGCTCTGGAGCTCTTGAAGGTCGATAAGCTTTGCATCACCAACTTTAGTCCCAAAGTCGCAAATCTTGTCATGTTGTACGAATATATACCCACTCCAAAAGTTAATTAAATGTGTTTCGTTTATGGCTATCTCCTATATTACATTTTGTTTGATTGTATGAATTGTCCTACCCATTTCTGCATCAATATTTGACCCTTGTAACAAGGGAAAATATTCAGTGAATACGGCATCGAAATTTTTGTATACCCTCAGGGACTACGTCAGTAAAACAATGTATTCGGTAGGCTATGAATTTTTAAATTTATTCCTACACTGATAGCGAGCTTATCGAGGATATTGAAAATAGTTACGATAGGATTCTTGGAACTAGATTTGGAAACTATATTACGCCGGTGCTGCCGTATCTCATAAATTTTAATTAAAACCCATTCCGTTCGTTAATCCCTTTGGACCGTTACTTCCTTGTACTATAATGATCCACGACGGTGGATAGAATGGAGTTTATATGTTATAGTGAAAATTAAATTATTGTGGGTATTATAAAAATGTAACATAAAAGTATACATAATATGTATAATAAAAATGCGACTGATAACAATAACTGAAAATACCTGATTAATTTATAGCATAAAAGATATATTCAGCCTAGCTATTAGTAGCTCATGTCTCGTGGGAGTATCCACCATTAACTGTGAACCTATTTTGACAATCCGTGTGGCGCTATGGTCACCACGCTGGACCGCCGTTGGAAGAGTCCTGGATTCGATTACCAGCGAGGCCGAAATTTGAATGAAGAGTTTAAAGTTAGTTCTCGGTCGGGACGCGTGTTCTTGTCTTTCTGTGTTGTTCATGAGACGTAAACTCAGGAAACCCTAGTGATTCTATGAGTGTGTAGCGGTATTTATTTATTATCGTTCCTGTACCTCGTAACAGGACATGTGAGATGTTAAGAGGCAACAAACTTGTGACTCGGTGACTTCACTCCTTTGTAACATGCTTAATATTAAATGGTTTCCTGTTCCCCGCTCGGATGTGAGTTTCAAACTATTGTTCTGTGTATGCGACTTGAAATATTTGTATGTGATTAGCATACAGAGTAGGCAACGCTGGGTAAATTAGATGTAATAACGATTGTGTTGCGGGCGCGACGAGCACAGATAAATTATTCGACAAATTTATAGTGTGTTTCGACAATTTTGACATCCTCCGAAAAAAGCTTTTTAACCGACTTCAAAAAGGAGGTTCTGCATTCGACTTATGATTATTCTTTTTTATATGTGTTACTTCTTCATTTTTTACTGGATGTACCAAACTAGATGATTTAATTTTATATTCGAAAGTTCGGGCTTGTCATGTGGTCTCTTACACCACAAACGAATTGTGGTCTTATTTAATTTTGAGCGACATCTGACTAGTAGCTTTTGAGTTATCTCGAATAATGCGCAATGACTCGTAATATTTAATACGGTGTATTTAATTGAAGTCAGTTTTTTCTTTGGTTCAACCGTTTGGTTTGACCGTAATTCTCTTGTCAAAAGTAACATCACATTGGCGATTTCATCGTAAAAAGTATAGTTGTATGTCATGTAAAAAATGTGTTGGTTACACAAATGATTATCTGTACTAATAATAAAAGTGTACCGGGTTCAAATCAGTACTATGAATATTTTACACATATTTTAATGATAGGCTGTGTTATGGATACAGCAATAAAACTAATGTTTTTGGAATTGTTGTTTGTTTGTGCAGCCTTCACGCGGATACTAGATAATGCTCGGCATGTTTGTATTTTATGTCCGGGGTGTCCCTGGAATATGTTTTATCGTGGAAAATGGATTTGTACCCGCGGGATAACAAATGCAAATTAGTGAGAGGAATCTCGTAATTATTAATGATTTTAGTGCTTTAGTTAACCTTTTGAAATAAAATTATACTTCCAATTGATTGAACAACAAAAATATGTTTTTGTTGTTGATGTAAAACAAACAAACAAACAAAAATATGTTTTTGTTGTTGATGTAAAACAAACAAACAAACAAACAAACAAAAATATGTTTTTGTTGTTGATGTATGCATCAACGGAGGTACAAGATAATATATGGGTAACTCTTAAAACAAATTAAAACTCCGAATTTCTTGATTCCTGTCATAGTATTATCGGAAGCGATACGACACGTTTTATGGTAGTCCGTGGTGTTGACCACTTATCATAATTTGTTGCCATCGAATGATTTTAATCAAGTATGGATATATTATTTTGGTTCGCAAATTTTAGTCACTAATTCAAATGTGATATACTACATTAAATCGTGTTTTGTAAATCGACGATTAATTAGTATCATTATACGGAATAGCAGAACAGAATAATTCATACGTTAGAATTACGGTAATCCACTCCATTAATATCAATTCGCTATTAATGATAATGATCAATAACTAACATATTATATTGAATACTTATTCGACTCGACCATCAATCTTATATGAATCGAACTGCCACTATAATTAAGAAGGCTTAACAATGTTTATTGCATAAAAAGAAAATGTTTTAATTTGACACTGCTGTTCTCAGACACTTATTAATAAGGTTTTGAACCTTTCGACAGAAATCATCAAAAGTAACAACTTTTTAATAAATCAATATAAAATAAGTAAATATATATGTATGTATATAAAGTAAATATAGGAAATCATTATGTTTTACCTATTTGCTTACATCAATACTCATTTTCGAATAATGGATGTTACTTTTGGCTTTAATGTATATTTATACCATTGTAGATAATAGTATTTACCATAATAAATTTTATAAGTAGAAACTAAGTACAGTTTGAATGGGGCACGGTAATACATTTACATCGTAGTTACATAGTTGCGTAACTCAGGAACTAATGGATTAGTGTATAAAGGCCGTCAGTACACACTAGTATACATAGCAGTATGAACTGTATACATAGCGGACGTGCGGTCATAGCCATTTGGTTGAATCCTCGGGATTAGACCAACAACCCGATTGTCTATTTATTTATTTATTTATTTATTTATTTATTTATATATATAGACACTTGTAATGCTAACAGCTATGCCAAGTCACACTACAAGCTACAGATAAATTTAAAGTTAAAACAGTATTAATATTTAGATACCTTAATTAGATAAGCTTAGAAACCTAATACAAAATTTAATAAAATCTTTTAACAGAATATTAAAAATGTCTAACTCCGGATCCTGAGCAACCAGAGCATTGAGTAGCCTTGCTGCCTGAGCAGTTGGTGCATACTGTGCCGTACAGGTGCGCGCTGGAGGGACCACAAATAGGCTCTGCACGCGTCCACGCCTTAATCGCTCCGGTGCGAACAGAGAGCAGCGAGACAGAGTAGTGGGGTTGTCTATTCTGTTTTTAAGCAGAAAATAATAATGGAGCATTATCGCACATTTACGTCGCAATTCTAAAGTGTCCAGACCAATCATGCCTGCTATAAATAGAGATGGATAAAGATACGGATAGTATCCGTAAAGTTTTTTGTACAGATATCGACAAAATTTCTTTTGGATTCTCTCAATCATATCCCTATATTTTCTTTCGTGTGGATCCCAAATGATAGCATTGTACTCTAATTTACTTCTGACAAAGGCATAATACAGTGTTAAAATAGTATTCTCTTGACGGAATCTAGATGACTGCCTCATTACGAAACCAAGCGATTTATATGCTCTACTACATAATTCGTCAATGTGAGGGTTAAATGTTAATTCCCTGTCTATAGTTAACCCTAGGTCCCGTATCAGTATATATTTACGGGTTAATGTGGCTACAGGAGACTTGCCCAAAACTAAACACGATGTAATAAATATCCCTACTCGTCAGATGGCGCTCAAATTTATAAGGGACATGGCAAGCTCAAGAAAAAGATTCATCGAAATCGGTACAACATAAAAGCTTATGAAGTAATACACATAGAAATACAGATGATATGAGAACCTCCTCCTTTTTTTAAGTCCATCAAAAAATAAATGACGTTAAGATGCTATTTTGCAAAATATTAAAATCTGACTGTGTTGGGGCGGTCTAAATGTGACCTCTGACATCTAAATAGTTTTATTGATGTCTCTGGGCTACGGTGACCACTTACCATTAGTGACTCATTTATCGGCAAATCATATAAAAATACTAGGTACCTTAAGTTTCAAAATTGCTTTATAGTGTTCTTTTTATTCTCAGGTAAATGACATTTGTGCTACATGTTTCGCTATCGTTCTGTTTCTGTATTTTTGGAACTCTAAAGTTTCACAACGTGTTAGAAGATCATCGATTTGTTCATTACATATTAACCTTTGAGTAATCCGTCATCGGTAAAAAATGTTGCATTGTCTAAGGTTTGAAATGGAAAATAAATAATAATGTGGCTATACCCACCGCTATAAACACCCGACAATGAGCGATAAACAAGATATTAATGTATTATACAACGAAACAGAAAGCATTTATAATTTATCTGTTGCGCCATTATCCAATGCTTCTATTAATTGGTTTACTGAAACGCTCATAGCACAATGACTTCTGTCAATCTAACTAAGCGATCAATGACATTAAGCAATTACAGACAAAGTGATATTATTGCTGACTTTTATCCTGCTAGTAGCCTAGATTGCCGACCGCTTTCTTGCTTCGACGAGTATAATTTGGCATGCATCACATTTAATACGAAAAAAAAATAGTGGACAAAAGCTAAATAAAGAACCATTTTTGTATTTGCATACACTATAATTAAATTAAAACATTTTTGATATACAGTTTGACAAGATCTTAAACTGATCCTTGAAAAAGGCTCGTATAAATCGCTGTTCAAACCTTGGCCTCTATTATAAATTGAATGTTATACTCGTATATAATATAGCCTTTGTAATATAGACAATGCATTTTTCAAAGTGCAGTCACATTATGTTTTATGTAATCAGGCCAACTTACAATAAATAAATTCTTGTTACTTATACACTTTGTATTAAATCCTTATAATTTCCATTTTGAACAGATGAAACAATATTAATTTATTTTTGTCGTTAAAAGTGTAGATTTTATCGCGTCCACTTCAATTCTGAGACCAATTAAATCAAGCTGGAACTCTTTGCACCGATTTTCATTTATTTAAGTCTTAAATTTTAAGACTTCTTATACGACTTAAAAACAGGGTTTGACAAATCAAAAAAAAAATATGCATTTTACATCCTTTTGATCTCCGCCGATCTGATTTCTGATCACTGTAATATGTATGTACCTACCTAATATTTTTTATCGCTATTTTTCACTTTATAGCACAATACAATTTTGCTTTCATGCATTATAGCCAGCTTCATTAAACGTCGATTTTATTCGTTATCATCTTATTTTAAAGGTCAAAATAAATGGGAAAGAAAAGGATTTTCGAATATTAATTGAAATTATTTCAGTTAATAAGTTTTAGTTATATTTCCACGTACAAGACATTTCAAATAATAAATTATATTAACTAAAGATAAACAATTCGCTACATTACATTAAGTGTAATTGATTTTATAGAAGCACTCATTTTTTTTCATCTTGTACTTTTTTTCTACCAAATTCTTCTCCTTCCTCAATAGTGGTCATTAGTTCACAGCCTTTAGTTTCTGGCAAAACAAACGTAACGCCAGAAGCAATTAGAGGTAATATGGCAAATGCTAACGGAGGCAACCATGTAGCGACGTCTCCCATTTCTATAACAAACGGTGCAATCATCGACCCTACCCTCGCCATCATGGATGAGAATCCTAGAGCAGCGTTACGAACAACTGTTGGAAATAATTCCGAACAATATAAATAAACAACAACGAAAACTATAAAACTAGCAACTACGCCGATACTTGCGAAAATAACAGAACCGACACCCGCGGGTATAACACACAATATAAGTAAACACACAGCACAAATAAAGTTGAATATAATCACAATGGACCTCCTGCCAATCAGTTTCATCAGAGGTATAGACAGCAATGTCCCCAGCAAGGTCACACTGGCACTCGCTGCTACATTAGCGAACACATTACCACTTAACTGACCCACGTATTGTGAGACGCCATAGAAGCAATAACTACACGTAAGCCAATTGAATGACATTGCTAAAATGTTCTTCCGTAAATTAGGAGTACGGAATAAATCTAAAATGTTTCCTTTCTTTAAATGGTGCTTCTCTATTGATTCCTGGTAACTCTCGACGCATGACCTTATGTTTTCGGTGGGACGCTTGTTCCTAAAAAAATAAACATTTAGATGGCTTGGGATTTACATCGGATGCAAGAAGGCATATATGAGTAACTTATAAGTCAAAACTCACACTTTGGCAACGCGTGTTAAGACGTGTATAGCTTCATCTGTTCGCTTCACGGCGATTAACCATCGAGGGGTTTCTGGTACAAGTAAAATGTAAGACAGCAATAGAATCGGTGGTATTGAAATGGAAAGTTGAAATTGGGAATAGTCTCTAAAGAAATAAGCGAACACAGGGAGTGACATATGGCCTAGGTTGAATGGTGTTTGGTATAATGCTGAAATGATATGTCTATATTGGCTTCCAACAAACTCCATGACGATTACAAATCCAATAACCATAGTGCCTCCTACGGATATTCCAATCAGGAGTCGAATAAATGTAAACGACCAATAATCCGGCATATATGCAGCAGCTATTCCCATCGTAACTTGTAAAACTACAGCTGCAAGCAAAGGTTTTTTCCTTCCATATCTGGAAATAAAATACATATCTAAACATGACAGTATGTTCACCAGGAAATCGTTGTCAAACATTACTTAAAATTTACCTTTTATTATAGACGCATTAGAATGTGCTCATGCGTTTATAAAAAGTAAATTTTAACTAATAGGTAATAGTAAATATGTATATACTAATTTAAATAATTTACCTGTCCGAGGCCATTCCAAATATAACACTACCAACTAGCGTGCCCAATTGAAACAATGTTTGTGTGAGACTTGTTAACGATTTTCTCTCGCATATCAAGTTCCATTCTGTAGCTATTGTTGACGTAAATATCGATGTGTTGTACTGTGGATTGGAGCATGGACATAACGTTTCTGAGCCGGGGCAGGTGTATTCTATCTTTGGGTTTAGAAAAATTATGGCCATTTGATGAAATGCAACAGGAAATTTACTTAAAAATATTAGGAGGCATAAACATAGCTGATATCGACCGAATGCTCCAATTACATTCTGAATCAAATCTTGATTTGGAATCTTTTTGGGCTCCACTGGTTTTGTATCTGAAAAGAACGACATGAGTAAGAAGTACCTAATCCACTTCTAAAAAGCAATAAATATTTTTATTTCACCATTGATGGCTGTTTTAAATATACATAGGCTTTCGTCCGGGTGTAATGAACCTGAATATTTCAGACATGATGTTATAATTATTTGTTTTTAAGCTAAGACAATGATGATTTTACCGGTTTTTCAGTTAATAATCAACAATTCGGATGTTTAATGAATTTCGGTAATTATTTGGTTAAAATACGAAATAAAAATTTGTATAGAGTTTGTTTACATTAAATATACTAAAGTGTATGTTTCTTGTTTTTTTCAATATTCAATTCACCCCCCAATAAGAAACAAAGTTTGAAAACTTCTTCAGACTTCCACGTCCCTTGTAATTTTAATAGCGTAGCGCTATTCTCTATTCAACAAAAAATTTCAATCAATACCTATCATGAATTAATTTGTATAAGTTTTATATACATTAATATTTTATTTTGTTACAGCTATTATGAATCACTTAACTATTTATTAATTATTAATGATAACCCGATTATAAATAACACTAAACCAAGGAAGATATTAATAAGTTTATTACTTTACAACCAAGGTAGACATTATAAAATTTATTAGTTTACCAGAAACGTATAAACGTTTTGCATAATAATTATTCATCGAAGCTGTGCGTTTAACACTAAGTATATGTATATTCAAATCCGAATGATGGAGATATTATGTTCAATTGATATAGATATTGATGTATACATTACGAAGAACTACTACTGCACATTACTCTAAAACATTGTGTCTAAATTTTAAGAATAATATAGATACAACTGTATTAGGACTGTCACATAACTCACTCCTAAAGTATATTTATTTTTTGTGACGTTCTATGACATTACTGTTGACATTATAAATTAACATCTTAGATATCTTTTATCCTATTATAGTAAATTATATGATTATCTATAGAAAATGGTATTTAAAAAATTAACTACCTAGACGGAAGATTATTAATAAGAAGAGTAAGGAAGTATTTAAAAAAAACTTTTGGTTTAAATAACGATGTTAGGATATAAAGTTCAGACGGTATGATTAGCTAATTCAATGAAAAATTGTTTAGGGAAACAATTATGTATTATTATTTCTTGTCATTATTTATGTGCTAGTTTCCTATCCTGGTAAACGGTCAGTTAGATATCTTGTAGATAAGTATTTGAGCATTTTTCGTAAACGATTTAAGTCAAAGCAAGGTAACCTTGACAGCAAGGTAAGGTTCACAGTTTAAGGCTAGCTAGCCTAAAGGTCTGTGAACGCATATACATATTATTCAAACTTCTATAATATAGTATTGATCTCGTTTTATTTTAGGCGAGAAGTAAAGAAAAACTATTTGGATTAATTTTATCGACTTATAAGATCTATATTCATATCTAAATCTGCATTAGAACGAAGAAAACAAATTAGTAGTGATTGCATTACGCGGGAATACAAGTGACATTATGTGACGTCCCTATCATCTTTCATCATTGCGACAGTGACTGTTGACCTCAAGTTCACAGAACACGAAATTTAACTGTCGTTTACACATGATGTAAATGTTACTTATATATGAGACAGGAATTATTCACAATTACTAGCAAATCTATATCTATATTAATATATAAAGCTGAAGAGTTTGTTTATTTGTTTATTTGTTTAAATGATTAATTGTTTGAACGGGCTAATCTCAGGAACTACAGGACCGATTTGAAAAATTCTTTTAGTGTAAGATAGTTCGTTTATGGAGGTAGGCTATAGGTTATATAACATCACGCTAAGTGTAATAGGAGAGGAGCAGCAATAAAGAATATTGCGAAATAGCAATATAGCGAAATAGCAATAAAAAAACTTTGAGCTTTTGTTGCGTGCGCTGAGTAAACGGTGAAAGTTACTCAAAAATCATGTATTACAATATTGTTCTTCTCTAAAAGTTCTAAATAAAAGTACGCGACAGCATATGTCTAGCTTTTAAGGTTAACCCACTATAAGCAATTTTATGGTTATCTTAAAATTGTTTTAAAATAATTTATATGGCAAAAAAATGTTTGCTGGGGTCAGCTAGTATTAAGAAAACAATTGAAATAATGATTTGAAGATTTTGTAAAAACAAACATTTATTGGAAAATGTATTTAATTACTAAGAATTGTTTACCATAAGTACCGAGGTGATACTAGGAAATACATAAAAACAATGCTTCTGTAAATAAAACACAGAAATATACTGAGAATCACTATTTAGATTGTTATGTAATAACAACAATAAGGTTCCGTTCGCTATTTGAGATGGATAGACAGAAGATAAGATAGATAAGTATGTTTTAAATTATAATCATACATTTCCTGTTTATTATAGAATTGTAGACATTTTCTAGAAATTGTATATATGTATGTATGTCCCAATAAAACGTATGATATATTTATTTATTTATTTTTTCTTATACCAGTTAAAGGCGGTACGAAAGGCTTAAAAAATATTGTCTTAAACTTTTGTAACGTTTTCCGTTTTTTTTACAAACCGGAGATTATATCGTCTTATAGAGAAACTATTAATTAAAAAATGAAGTGTATTCTATATTAGTCATTGTTCAAATTGGTTTTTCTAAGTTAAATTATATAATTTATTGTTTTATTCCTTATACATAATATGATTATACAAAGTACAACCTGCCTTTTTCATTTCATTGTGTGGTACTTTTTTACATAAACCATTTCGCTTAAGTTAACAATATTATATAAATGTAACTTATAATGTTAATGTCACCGTAGTATCAGCACTCAGATTAATGTATCTATGAGATCACAGGATTACATCACTAGTGATAAGTAAGAAATATTAAATTGATAAATTCGAGAATTGATACGGAAAGAACTTTTCTCTTTCAATATCTACTTATTTAATTATTTCCTACACAGTAAAACATAAATGTTATTGAAACATAGTTCCTTATTTTTATTTATTATTGTTAGACCGTCAAATGTTGCTCACTAATTAATGTATGATTACAACAATAATAATATCTCACTGTACTCAGATGACCCCGTAACTCAGTTGATAGTGATTCTGTTTACACAGGGTCTCTAGTTCGATCTTGGGCAGACAGAATGTAATGATAAAAAGCTTTTACAATTTTTTTATCAATATCATAAAAAATGTGCAATTATTTATTTATTTTTACGGCGTTTATATATGTGTACGGTGTGTATATGGCAAGCGAAAGAAACTTTGTTCCAACTGAAACATACACATGACATACTTGTCTTATTTTTTATCTCATTTCCTGTTTGTGTAACATTCTTCACATTATAACATTCTCCCGTATATTTTGATTTATATTCGAACTACGGGTGTATGTAATGAATGTGTAGTGCTAGATATATTTTTTTATAAAAGTAATACTTACATACATACGTACCTATATACTAAAATTAAAACCTATTAATTTTCTAAATTCTGATTCACCTCAAATTAACATTTGAAAAATGAGAAATTGTTTATTTGAGAACAGTAGTTAAATCTATTTTTTTTATTTTATTAAGAATGAATTTAATGCTACCTACTATTCAATTAAGAAAGCAATCTTGGCTTATTTCAACTATGACGGGTGCTTCAGCGTTTTAAAGTCAATCTTAACATGTCTTGTTTAACATAACGCTTTTTTACACTATATAAGTTAATGCTTGATACTATCCTACCTGATACGAGTTGCACGACTAACACTAATAACTAATTGTTACGAATTATTTGCCAGCCACGATTACCGCCAACGAGTCAATATTATTTTCGAATTTGCAAATCAAACTATGAAAAGCCTTTAGCATTCCGATAATAATGAGCAGCGTTCATATAGCCATTTTAAACATCCTGCCTTCACCTACAACGCTGATCACGTGAATGTCAAGGCTTTCGATAGATGTTTAATACCTGCAAATACTACAAACAGACATGTTTTATAATTGTAATAGAAATATGAAACGAGTAACTACATTACATACCTATTCATTCACACAATAATTACAAACAATAGCAATAACAAAATAAATTTGTTGCTCCGCTGCAATTACCGCTTTTTACTATATTCATATTTATTTATACATTTTTTTCAATTTTTTTCTGACTTTTTGTTAGGCTGATATCTGGAACGGCTGGACCGATTTTAACAGGACTTTTACCGCAGATAGCAATACAATTTTTTAGTGTCACGAAACTGTCTTTTTGGGTATCTGTCCTAATAACAAACTATACTGTTAAGCGTTATGAGGATTAAAAAAACTTGAAAACGTGCATAATTAATAGGTTCGATGAAACGAAATTACGGGTAA
The DNA here is from genome assembly GCA_018248895.1 of Carystus phorcus. Lineage (NCBI taxonomy): Eukaryota > Metazoa > Arthropoda > Insecta > Lepidoptera > Hesperiidae > Carystus > Carystus phorcus. The sequence continues at coordinate 23,904 of DWJN01000027.1, forward strand.
GAACTTAATATACATACGTAATTAGATGCGGAAAATAAAGAATTATTATTAATTATTTGTACCTATCTATATATTCCACTTCTGTTAAATTTATGTTACAAGTCGTACAATTTTAATATGCAATGTGGAACGACCTTAAAGGAGAAGGTCGATATCCTTAAATACTTTGCAGGAAACTTTAACACCTGAGGCACTGTCTTTATTTTATTCGTATATGTTGTGTATCGTTTGATTGTATTTGTTAATAATTGTGTATTAAAAGGTCGTCATAAAAATACATTTTGTCACACCATTTTTAGTATCCAAATCTTAAAACTATTAAATTAAGTAAAAAAATATTAGCAGCAATAATATGTACCTACACGAGAGAAGTAAAGAATTAGTAATTTGTCACAGAATTAAAATTAATTGTCGTTTCGACGCGTTACGTTAGATTAGTAGATTAGACGACTAAGTACCTAGTTACAAAACATTGAAACGAACGTAGATACCGTAACTATATATTAAAGTAACGCTAGAATGCATTTAAGTCTACATCTCTGCTTACCATCAGGCGGGATAGTCAAGCATTAACTTATAATTTGTAAAAAAAAGTAGGTATATCCGTCCTGAATATTATTTGATTCTAGGGATAATTGAATTGTATGTTTTCTTAGCATATTTTGTAATAAATTATACGTGCTACGTATTTAAATTATGAAATAAACATTCAAAATGTATCCTTCATTACTGTCAACTCAAGCAAAGGTGCACAACCTGGATATTTGCTATATCGAGGCCATTAAACTTCACAAGTTGCAAGCACTTTCACTGTTTATTTGCTTACCATTGATATCTTTATTGTCCTGCATTTCCATTATATGAATAATATTGTCTGGTAAAACACTGTAAAAATATCACTCGCACTTATTTATTTGTTGACATTTAGTTGCAGAGATAGTGGACCCTTCGATTAGCTCCGACTAACGTCCGCGAGACTGGGTCCCTCAGCTGTGTGTCAGCCAGAAAAAATTCGCTCTGCGCCCGCGCCTCCGCGCCGCTCTCTCACTACTACTACTACCACAGTATTCACTGAACGTGATGAAGTGACACAAAACTGTCCGTAATCGCTACATCTTGGCAGTGACGAGATAAATGCTTTAAAAAACTACTTAGATATATACTACTTAGATATTTTAATACCACATCCAAACACTCCAAACTTATTCTACGAAGCCCTGTCACTTGTTAAGTTTAACGTTAAATAGTTACTTCATATTCGAATAGCTTAATTCCAAGACAAATGTAAGGTACTTAGGTATTTAAAAAATAATAAAAGTAGGTACGTAGTTTGAATTGTTATATACCTACTGCAAACATAATATATAAAAATATTTAATACCGACAACAGGAAAACGCGAGTATTAAATTCTTGTAACATATACGTGATTTAATGTGTAATATTAGTTTTATAATTAAGCCTTTGATTAAGCAAAAATAAGATGTCTTTGTCATGCTACCGCGTAGTTCAGCTAAATAGTTAGCAGTAGGTAGTACGGGTTTTTTGGAACCAAGAGAAAGGTCACATTTCCTAGCGTGGTGGTCACAATTAGTAGTAGTAAAGGTGCTTTATTAACTTGGAAAAGAAACAGTATGAAAATTCCTCAGCAAGTCAGCACATTCCGTAAACAAATTCAATTATTTTGTACAGCAATTATAATAAGAAGGTATTGTAATTTGTGCGGAAGCGGATGCGACACTATTACTTCCAAATGCTTTTGTCATTTATTTAATTATTCGTCTATAGATATGTATCATAACATACTTTTAACTTTTACAGAAGGTTCACGCGTCGCATGAACATTGCAAAGGATAAATTATGTATTAATTTAATGTATAAATTTTTACTAAAACGAACACCAAGTTCCATAACATACCTTGCACTTGAGCACTTCCTTGCACCACCATACGATAAATGTCTACGTTTACGGGGACTCGAACCCGCAATCCTCGGTTACAAGCGGGATAACTACCAACAATGCTATGGGATATTCAAATTATCCATAATATGAATATCCATATTTCGTTTGTTATTAAGTTATGCGCATACTTGTCTTCAGTATAGATACGTTAAATATATTTTACACACAAATTTTAATTTCGAAATAATTAGGTAATAATGATAATAATATATCTAATTAATTTCATCTTCACAAAAAAATACATGTGTCACAAAGTAAATTGCATCAAGATAAAATTATACAAAAATCGTTTTGTGAGAGGCTGGATTCTGTACTAGGACAGCCTGTATGACAGATCTCCAGGCCCTCGCCCCAGAACAAAGGGGACTATTTATAAATTTTACATGCGATGATAACAGTATAAAGAAAGAAATACTAGTAGATACTTTTATTGTGGCATTAATGTACGTGTATATAGTTCTAATAACCTTCTTTGCAGCATAATTATTGCATGAATGTTGGTTGCTTCCGCCGCATCACAACACCGTAAGACGTAAAATTATAAAAATAGGCAAAGGAAACAAGTTAATTGTTTCTACGTCAGCAAACTGCCCCTTATCACTCGCTGAATATCACTGAGATCTACTTAGTGTAGAAGCGACAACCATAGCAAGAGTACCTCTCTGAAGTATAGAATCTACAGTGACAATTAAAAATTGATGTGGAATGCTCCTAGTAATGTCATTAATTCGGCTTTTATTTCTTTTCTACATATTCGCTAGGGTCACTTCATTCTCTTAGAATTTAGGGATTACGAACTTTACGAAGTTACTTACAGTAAACAAATAATATGATGCCCGAGACAAAGCTCTGATTAAAAATTACTTCTTGTTTTCAAATATTAGGAAACATATTGTAATTTTTTCGGTTTATCAGAGTTGAAACTATTTGTATTACTTAACTTTTTTAATAGGGAGTTCACTCGGGAGTTACTCCTGTTGAGTCACCGATGTATCACCCTCACACACATTGGGACATTTTCGAAAAGATTAAAGTCACTTTCACGAGATTTCAATGGGCACGTCTTGTCCTCTTAAATGTTATAAGCTTTTGTCCATCCATAAACTGGTTGAATAACGGTATCTAATGGCAAATATTTGTTTTCTGGGCTTGACCACCCGTAACATAAAAATTATATTGTCTTTTCATGCAAGCATCACACGGAATTCTTTAAACAATTTTAAATGACAGTAAATATAGTAAATATTGAATTATCGATTTTTTGCCTCTCCCTAAGTATCGAACGAAGCAATTATTACCGTGTAGATAAAAAATAAAAAACGAGATTGCAATATTCGATTTTATTAAATTATACACATTTGCTTCCAATTGTTTGCCTATGTACATAAAATTATTAAAAATTCTACCGTAATAAAATAATAAATTTTGTAATGTGATTTTTTTATCTATTGTTATCTATAATATTATATACATTGTCGCACGTAAATATGTACTCTATGAAAAACAACTTTCAAATTCAAAATGCGTAATTGCTAAATACATTACATAACCATACTTTTATATCTATGTTTTATAATAACCTTTTGAATATTATTTTGATATTGTTATTAAATAGAACAGAATCAAAGAAATAACAACACCAAAAAACGACTACATGTTGAGAGTTGGGAAATAAAAAAATTACTCAAAACAAAACTCAATAATATGATAGGAATAAACCGTGGCCTGAGACAAATAAAAGCGAATTTATGTAAACTACAACCAATTAATTACAAATGAATATTTACACCAACAAATCCACAAAGCTGTAAACCTTTCTACACATAGTAGTATGTCATGAATAAACTTAAAATATTACCTTAATTATTAAATCAACATAATTTTAATATTATTAATATTTTATCACCATAACATACTATAACATTGAAATATCACATTATGAAATGTTTAAACATTACAATAACTGTTGAAAATGGCAAACCATAATAATAATAGAACATACATCATTCAATAAATCCAATCGTACACAATCACACAGAGAAAAGTATAACTACTTTAGAGACGTAGTAGGTATATAGATTAGTTAGGCTTTTCTTTGTCCGCATGTACATAAAACATACATTACAGGAACATTATTAATACAATATTATTTTCGGTTCAGACAACTCAGATTACGTCACATGGAAAAAAGAAAATACATTTTACTTTGCTTGAGAATTTTCTTCTAAAATCAAATACCGCAAATGCAAAAAATGTTAGCTTAGTAGCTAGTCCGTTTGATACGTAGATATAACTAGTTTAGGGTACGTGGTAAATTTTACCATCGAATCGATATTGGAGTTAGGTAATAAAACGCTTAAGTGCATAAACGCTCAACTCAAATGTTACCTGTCTTTCTCTGCCACCAAAAGAGGTAGAAATTAGGTCTCATTTTAGTAAATCTTTATTTTTGTAACAAACAAAGCTTTTCAATATTTTATTGATTCTTAAAAATTGGAAGTGCATTTCATGAAAATATTTTTGTTGTTGTATGCAATAGCAGGGATGCAGATGCCCGAATTAAAGTTTGAAAAATCTTGTGTAAAATCTAAATCAAGCATTAAGTTTTTTTTTATTTAGTACTATATATATGAGTTGAATGAAGATATTTATTTAAGTACTCCTAAATATTGAAAGGCACTAAGACCCTAATCTACTATAGAATTTCTGTACATGAGATTGGATGTTTTTAATAATGTACACGTGACAACACAGTTTCCACGGAATATTTTTACCGAATGTCAGGTTGGTCGCACGAAGCGAACCGTAGAAACTGTTTGGACGTTGGTGCTACGATCAAAATGAATTTTCTTCAACTACGTAATAGTTTCGACCTACGACTAGCCAATTTTTATTTATATACAAATATATTCATTACTTAAAATATAAGCCAAAATATGTTTGTTGAGTACTAACTACATTAAATGCGTCTTCACTCTTTCAAAATATATATACAAATGACTTAAACGTTAATCAATTTAGATACAGCAGTTATTAGCATTTAGTATAAGAGATAACATGGACCAATAGGGATTCGACACAATGACTTGGGCGAGTGAAACGGAACGTGACGTTGAAATATAAAGGTTTGTCTTAACGAGCGGTGTCATATGATGATCACAATTTAAATAGGTGAAAATAACTGATGAAAATCGAGAAGGAACTTCAACATTATTCATAAACAAAATCTGACTACAGTTGTTAAATTAAATAAATAGTTTCTTCAAGAAGACTCCTCGAGATTCACGCAGATGCAATCAGTCACAACTTCTATCAACGCGATATATTTTCAAAATGCAATAGAATACTAAAATCGTATGCGATATCCTACAAAAAACGAAACTTATAGTTTCAAAACTCCAGGAGTAAGCTATAATTAATAATATTATAATATTTATGAGCTACAATTCCGACGACTTTTTAGTTTCATTACCAAATTACAAATTTTTAAAGCTGGACCAAGTTTCAGGCCCATGTACTTCATCATCATGTCCGAGTTTAGCAATAACAAGGCTTTACCGTCGATCTCCTGAAACAAAATGTACGTTGAGTTAATACTTATTTCTAAAAAGACAAGCAACTTTAATGACGAAACATGTGTGACTATGTAATTAATTTTCACTTGTTTTGGTATCCGAAAATATATTAAAATGTACAAAATCTGAGTTCTACAAGATGTTCTTCTGTATGTGTGTATAATTTAAACTAGTGTATATGACTTCAAATAATTTATAGCGACGGAGTCACAACGCGATAATAATGGGATTTTTAAACCAATTGCGTGGCGTGCTAAAAAGTTAATATCATCAAGCGACATCTTGCAAAAATTCTTAAGTTAGAGAGTCTACTTTATTCGCGAGGTAATTATGTGACCAACATTTGTAGAGCTAACTTACTTCGACGATAGCGCGGTTTACGTCAAAAACACCTTAGTATTGGTAAGTCTGTCAACTGTGATTAGTATTTACCAGAAATTATCTATAAACATGCAGTCCTCGACTTCGGTTGAACAATCTTATCAAAGTATTCCTCGACAATACGTCAATTGTTTTGATTTACGGCAACAATGGACAATCAAGACTAAATAAAATAGTTTTTTGCATTTTAAAAGCTTTAATATTTGACAGATGTTGTTATTATTTAAGTACATTTAAATCTTACTATACTATCTACACAAGGCAGTAATAGTAGATTTTCAATAATAAAGCATAATTATCTTGTGTTATAAAAGCAGGTTTTTTTTTAATTTTGAGTCCTTGCGGAAATTAACACTTGGGTTCTACATTTAAACATATGAGAAAATATATCTCGACTTACGTCGCATTTTTCGAGAGCCTACCATGCCGTAAGTACCTACAAGGACTGCCAGTATGGGAAACGGCCGCAATAGTGGTAACGTTACTGTCAGCATTACTATAATCAACTCGACGAACGATAATGATACTGACATGTTTCCGGAATAGGTCGGCATGAGCTGCCAACGCGTGGTCGGCGGCCGCGATAAACCCGATGACGTCCTCCACGGACCAGTCGGCGGGCGGCGCGGCGGGCGGGGGCGGAGCGCCCGTGGTCGAGGACGCAGGCTCCGCGCGCTCGGGCGACACGCGCGCCACCTTGCCGCCGCCCCCCGAACCGACGGGCCCAGCGCCCGCCTCGGACTCCGCGCTCGCACCGTTCAACCCCGTCTCACTGCATGACTCCTGCGGTAAAAACGACATAGTTTATTCAATCTACAAGAAAGCTATATTTTGCTTTGGCTGAAATCCAAACTAGAAAGCCTCACTACGTAGACAAATACTAACTGTACTGTATGAGAGCCAATTTCTTTTATGACTTGACTTGTCAATCTTGTCACTTTGATTGTACAGAATAACAAAAGAATACAAAGCAGAAACTATTGAGATTGACAAATGGTAGGGCCAGTCAAAATATGAAAAAAAAAAAATTAAATAATTCATTTACATACATACTACCTGTAATTATGCCGTTATTTTTGAATGATTTCAGCTATAATGATACTTACACTCTTTGGTCTTTTGACAGCAGCTGCTGAAGTTACAGAGTCAGAGGTGGACTCCCCACAGAGGGTGCAAGGCCGCCCAGCAGCCTCCCCCGTGTCGATCTCTATCATCCCCACACAGCAGCCAACCCCAACACAAACTAATTTGAGCCAGTTTTTTAGTTCATCACTTGTCAACTCAGATGGCACTTTTACTGAGTAATTTTTGCTACCTGTGGAAATCTAATAAAAAGAGCAAATTCATTAGTCGACTTTATTTAAGAACAATAACCTGAGACTTAAGTTTAAAATTGGTTTCATGTGAAAGTAAGACTGAAATAAGCAATCAGTCTGTTTTAAGATTTCCTGGGACAACATTAAAACCATTCAATTTGAAGCTAAGATATCTTCTATCATATCTAAATAGCCATATTTAATTATAGTATTCCCCATGGAATTTAAACATACAATTCTGACAATCAAACAACATCTAATTTCGTCTTCTTTGATTAAGAAGTGTAAACATACTCTTTTAAACAACATAGTATTAATTGATTAAAAAACTGCATAATTGAAATTACCTGTACATTATTTATATTTGAATAGCTACTCGAGGCTGTCAGTATTGCTCTCGTAAGTCTTGGAGGATCTGGATGGACACTCAGTAATTCCTTTGTTAGTGCCTCTGCTGCCCCGGCCGGACCCAATCCCATCACAGTACTCGGTAGTGAGGTGCTTCCTCCCGAACAACTACTACGTATACGCAGGCGTACATTCACTGCTGGGGTTGGAGTTGATGGATTGTTCAAACTACTAGATCCTGTAGACCCACACTCGGGAAGTGTTGGATTGGGTATTCCACTGGGACGCAACTTAAACCTGAAAATTATAATCATATCTGGATGCACTCTGAATTATAACAGACAACGCGAATAACATATTAATTTCATTCAATTTTGACTTGCTTATAGGTTGGAAATAAAATGATTTTCCACAACATCTAGATGAAACTGAAATAAAAATGTTGTTCAAAGCCGATTGTCAAATCGGTAATCAAATCATTTCATAGCACAATAATAAAAAACACATTCGGCTACTTATTGTCACTTAAACTGTGATTCTGTAATATTATCATCACAGTAGTATGTTGCAAGTTCCTGTAAACTGCCAATTTATTGTGATTTAATTCCTCAGCATGCTGATGAAGAAGTACTTACGTAAAAATATCTTAATTTTTTATAAATTTCTGAATCTAATATTCAGTACTGTTATTTATTTAAAACTATATTTGCTACAGGATATAACTACCAATCCAAAATCAGCATCAGTTATTCAAGATGCACATTCAAAGTTACACTATTCATAACTCAAGAACGGCTGGACGTATTTTTATGATTATGTTTTTAGATTTGTCTTTGTCCGTAATAGGATAAGTATTAAAATAAGACATTTGTCGACAAATAAATTTCATTAAATAAAGGTTACGTTAAGTTAATTCAGTTTATCATTCCTTGACTGCTAGGCAAAATGAAGTTTGCCAGGTTGACTTGGCTTGACATCAACCACATATAATGGTAAGTATTTAGAAAGTATAAGATGGTGGATGCATGAACTTAGTAAAAGCCGATTAGCCCTCTTCTTTTAAACTGTTCATGATATGGAATTAAAATGATCTACAGCTAGGTTTGTTTTAATATGTTCTATAAGATTTTATATTAATAGGACCCATATACGTTTTTGGAGCTTATTCTGAACAGAAAACAAAGCATGCCTAGAATTGCTAAATTATTTTCATGCTTATTATTTTCATAATTTGAGTAAAAAATATATGTGGTTATTTGCAATTAATTCATAAGGTAACTTCATATTGCAGATTTCTTTATTGACATTAGGCTTAAACTTACCTAGAGGGTGCCGTGGCACTTTTTTGTCCAGGTGGTTGCAACGGATGTCCTGCCCTGGCACACCATCCAACAGGAAATATATCTCTAGAGTCATACCGACACCAGTAATCAAAAGCCCCTCTCCATCCATCAAATGTCACATGTATTTGCTCATTTTTAACAGCACCTACAGTGGCACAACAAATGAGCTGAGGATTCTTTTTATCAACAGCTTCTAATTTTTGGCCGACAAGAAATAAATTAGATTTAGGTGTAGGAGGTTCTGGCTGAAACACCTTTGAAGGTGCCATTTCAGCCCCATTTAGAGTCTTCAATAAAAACATAGGCCAGCTGCTTGCATTCATACGAAAACCTAGTGGTGGTTGTAACATTCCATCATTTTTTTCACAATGACCAATTGTATGAATGTCTCCTGCATCCACAAGCCTCCAAAAATCATTTTTATTATCACTACCATCGAGCCTTAACCGAAGCCTCGGACCCAAAACACCAACAACAGTCGCTATACATGTAGAAGTAAGATTACGAGGGTCTAACGCCTCCAATTTCATATTCACTTTAAAATCATTGACAGGCGGCGAAGGCGCTTGCTTGAAGCATTCTTGAGGTGCTGCGACACTATTTGTTTCCTTCATGTAATCATTCCAATCGAAGGACTGATAAATATCGTAGTAGGAACCAGTTGAATTATTATTCGAATGATTTTCTGAACCGTTTGCTCCATTAGCCGACTGCGGAGATGAAGTCCGTTTTTCATTTTTCTTCTGATATTTATTCAGACAATATGTAGAACAAAAATTCTTACTATTCGAAGGCGCATTACCACGAATAACATTGTCACAATTGAGACAAGCTCCTTTGCTATAGGCCTGTCTGAATTCTGAAAGACACGTTTCTGAACAGAACTCTTTTTTACCATTTTCCGTAGGTAACACATACTTTAATGGAGTTTTGCTTTCACCACACCATGTACAGGTACGTTTTGGTGGCCTACCAGGTCCACGTATTTTGCCGGGAGCATGCCCAGACGAGCCGACAGTGTTGTTTGACATTGTTTTTTTCGTGACGTCTAACACATTATTGTGAACTGACTTATCCCACACGTTTTATAGTAGTTACATTGTATAATAACTTACTCTTTAATGCAATATGTAAGAAAAATTGCTGATTTATCTTTGCTCAAACATAAACAACGTCAGTAACTATTTATGACGCCATTCCAACGGCCATATTAGTTTTATTTTTTACTTATTTTTCTTTGGTGTAATTCAGTGCTGCCAGATTGTTGAAACCACAGCATAGCTGAAAACACAGAGCTCACAATATTAAAATTAAACACATAATTAAGTAAATCAACCAAAAAATATTTATTTATCCTTTATCCTATAACTTTTATATTTTTATACGTAAAAGTTTGTGTTAGTCATACAAAAAAAAATATTTTGAAACTCAATTAATACTCAAATTGGTGTTTTTAGTGCCATTTTACTGTATCATGTAGCATTGTACAGTGCTACTGATAAAGCATTATACTGACGCCACTTATTTGCACTATAATAAAAACCTTACTTTATATTAACGTCTTCGATAACAGGTTTTCAATTTTGATTTCAACAATTATTAATCAGTTAACCTGACAAATTATCCCTTTCTATTTAAAAAAAAATAACACATTATATCGAAGTTCGATAGTCCACATACCTGTTCTAATATTTATACATCTGTGGTTTGCTTAAAATCTAAAATGAATGACAAAAGCGAAATATGAATAGCAAGGTACCTATGAAATAACTGAAAAAAGGTTATGGAAAGAATCGTGAAGTAAAGAAATACTTAATTTACCACCTGTTTACTTTTGTTATCGTTGAATTTTCTGAAAATATTTTATTAACGAAAGGAATTGAATGTATTGTCGGGTTTTTGCAAGAAATATGTCGCAAAAAGTTTCTGTAGCAATGTTGAACAACGCAGAAATAGCAGAAAAACGTTTAGCTGAATTAAAAACTAAGGTACATAACACATAGCTTCAAATTGTCTGCTTTAGAAAATGGTTTGTGTATTATGTTGCCGAAATGATATAATCCTTTTTGATATTTCAGTTAATAGAAATAAGAAAATTTAAAATTGAGGAAAAAATAAAAGAACTTTCTCATGAGAATGCTACTCTTAGTTTAAGGGTTGAAAAAGCTAAAAATGATTTAATAAGATTAGAGACTCTTCATGGCAAAACGCAGTATATGGTCCCGGGTAAAACTTTGAGAAACACTGTAGCTGACGAGACAAAACCAATTAAAGCAGAAGGCGTAGTTTTAGACACAGACCAACCTGCTCCCAAAAAAGAAAAAAAAGATAAGGAAGGAGCAAAGAAAAAAGAGAAACAGCCTGTAGTAACAAGTGATGTTGCAGATGTTCGGAAATTAGACTTCAGAATCGGAAAAATTATAGATATCAATAAACACCCTGATGCTGACAGTTTGTATGTTGAACAAATAGATTGTGGGGAAGAGAAACCTCGCACTGTAGTCTCAGGACTTGTAAATCATGTTCCTATAGATGAAATGCGTGATAGAATTGTTATGGTTTTGTGTAATTTAAAACCAGTAAAGGTTTGTCAAAATGTTCTACTTAACCATATTGTATAGTTATTGTTGCTTATAATTGCTTATCTATCTGAATTAGGTGACCATAAGCCCCTTTTTCATAGCTAGACACCACTCTGTGACCTCCGTGCATGAATGCAACCTTCAGTGATGCTGTTAGTCACCTTATTACTAAAAATGCACCTAATTGTTACTGATTAATTTACATTTGGTTAAAAAATTTAATCAAACAAAAAAATAATGTAAAATTTCAGATGCGTGGGATAACATCAGAAGCAATGGTGATGTGTGCTTCATCTCCTGAAAAAGTAGAAGTCCTAATTCCCCCAAACGGGGCAGTCCCTGGTGATTTGGTTCATTGTAATGAGTATCCCCGTGAACCAGAAGCTCAGCTGAACCCAAAGAAAAAGATCTTTGAAACGTGTGCTGTAGATTTAAAAACAAATGATGAAAAAATTGCATGTTATAAAGGTAGTCCTTTGATTGTGCCAGGTAAAGGTCCAGTTGTTGCACAGACATTAAAAGGTGTAAGTGTTAAATAGAGATTTATGTTTTCTAATCTATTTTGAGGATGTTTTGTTTGCTAGTCTATGTAAATACAATTTTATGGAAATCATTGTGTAATTTATTTAAGTAATACTTAAGATTTTGGAAACATGTTACCAAAGAATTACTTTGATAGTAACAAGTACCCACTTTCTTGCACTTGCACCACTCACCAACTACACACACACACACCCACTATGTAAAGTGTAGTATAAGTTTCGCTTTCCATTGAAAACCTTAGAATTTCAAAAGCAGGATACTAACAGTAAAATCTGTTCATTCTTGACTATGTCAAGTATATTGTAAAACAATTTGATGAAAATAAAACAACAAAATAAGCAATGTCAACAATATAATATATATTACTTCAGTAACCGAATATGAATTCCTACTTTAACAACTGTAAGTAATTGGATCTATGACAAGTATAGAAAAATAGATGTGACATGTAACATTAACACCGCATCACTAGGTAGTTGCTTTTAGCTTATCTGAATTAAATTCTGTGGTCCTGTTTACAATTTGTATTATGTGCTAGAAACATTGTGATTACAGTCAGATTTAAATAGTGGTATAATAAGAACTACTGTGACACTGTAGGAAAATATTATTTTTTAGAGTAACAAATGTGTGCAAGCAAAACCACAGTTAATATAGGCAACAATCCAATATCCACACTATAAATGGCATCTAATTTTCAATAGGACAGTTATCTTTTAATGTAGATATACTCTTTTCATAGTCTGACATCATATACTTGAAGGACATTTTGTTTTTAAAACAAAGATGTCTGGATCCTATTAATAAGGTAATCTTATGTAGTATTATAAATAGAGACTATAACTATTTTAGCACACTATTCATTTAACAAGAAGTGCTCTTACACTATACAATAACAGTACCATTAATCTGACAATCTGGATTTAGCCATACTTTGAGCATGAGAACTTTATTTTGGTGCCTTCGAAACATAATTTCATATTGATGCACTATGTAATAATTGATATAGTACCTTGTCACCTATAGCTCCATACTATAAGTTCGTAATTTGACTGCTGATTCCGATATGACTTCAATGCCAGGTTGTCATCCACCAGATATGTTTAGTGTTTATCTCTCTAGGCTGATTTTAATATCCTATGATTTTGTAAATGACCATTAATCACGAAGATTTAAAGAATCTTATACAACAGTATATTTAATTCAATTCCTTCATTTGATGCTTAAAGTAGTTTAAGATTACATTCTAATTAGAAAATACAACAGTTAGTAAAATGGTTAGTAACATAAAATAAGGTATAATAACATGATGTTTAAAGTAATAGTTGTAATACTTTACCAACATTATATAGCTATTGGTTTGTCAAACATTAAAATGGAATGATCATAGTAAGTTCTGTCTTCATACCATTTGGCTTTCGTACAAGTAGCGGAACTCCCCCTCTCAAATAAAATTTGACGACAAATCTTCCAATACCACTCATAGAGATTTGTTGATTCGATGGCTTAGTTTGTTGGCAAAATTTAAGGAAAAATTTACTTTGCATACAACAAGTTATTTATCATCCAACATAAACAATAATCTTTTATTGGTCATTGCCTGATACTAGGTACTGTTTAAGAAAAGAAATAAGTGTTTTCAATCCATATGGTGTACAGAAGTTTTGTAATTTAATCATTACACTGAATGTATAACAATTGAGACCAGATTATGACTACAAATAAACAATCAATCATCAATAATCAATCAAATCATCAATAATCCATTTGCATGTTCATCTTAAAAATAATTAAATATGAAAGGCAAAGTACTGGTAATTCGGCTCTATTGTAGTCCCAAAAGTTATGCTCGTACGAAAATTTACATTAATATATTAGAAAACGTGAGTTAATACACTTCAATACACTTTTACAGTAGTTAAGGTAGGTCCAGGCAATGTAACTTATTGAAATTAAAATCAAAATATGTACATGGAAAATCTGTCGTCGTTATTTTAATTTTCCTACATCGAATACAATAAACAACAAGTTTTATATAAAACTCAATAGTTGTTACTTAACATAGTTAGTACCTAACATTACCTACTTACGCTATTCCATAATAAAAATGCCGTATTTTTAATAAATTTTATGCATTATTATAACTATTAAAGCAAGCACAGATGTGACTGTAATCTTTATGGTTAAACATAACGGTTAAGATAAATATGTATATAATCATAGTTTTATATACAGAATTTTGGCCTCCAATATGCGATTTTCATGTACTTATTTATGTATCAGGTTAGGTACTCTTACAGATATCAATTGAAGGCTTATAATTGATTTACTTAAACTTTGTTGACAGGAATAAAATAAAAATTATGATATAAATGGCGAGCTAAATGCATATCTATCAGGCAGTTTTGGTTCAACTCATAAACAGGAAGATCAGATTGAGTTCATAAGAGGTTCAATACAATATCTAGTTTAAATAAATGACGTGTCACGATGTTATGGTTTAGTTCGTATATAATAATACAAATTAAGTATTGTTATTGGACAAACCATTACGATTATTTATAATTTCAATAAATTTCTCACAGACGGTGGTGTAATTTACTTCATTGGCATAATACGTCAACATCTGTAATCTATATTTGGTAAGGATATAATAAATAGCGCTTATCTTTGTTTTGGCTAATACTGTTTATAGCAAATATATACACCAATACACTCATAAATATTGTTGTTTTGTTAGAGTAACTATAAAATATACTACAGAACAAAGTCTGCTGGGTCGGCTAGTATAACCGGATTTCATATATATAGCATATATACAAAAATACGAACATACATACATACTTAACTTATAAAGATATATTTTCAGTATAAACAACTTCAAGTCTGTGCTCACTTCGCAAATAGATAAATTTGACTACCAATATATTCTTTGGTAAACATGACATTTTTATTTCTATACAATCGTAATGTAAAATGTTAAATTTAGGTAGTTACGAAGGAATACAAAAATATACATTGAATATCACCGTAACATTCTTATAACCACCACCACATTACATTTAGAGGTACCTATAATAGAGGTATTTTTTGTAATTTATTGACTTCACATACACACATATAGAAAATACTGCAAGAGGTCACTGACCCGTGAAAAAGTGATATCGCAGTTCAACATAGGTCGGAGTTATCTTAATACATGTAAATAAACAATGAAGATGGTACCCACTAAAACAATAACGACATCAAGTGCACTACGGACGCACATAACTACAGTACATACTTAACACTAATCCAAAGCAGATAAAAAAATATACCTTGAAAGACTTAAAATATAATATAATGCAAGAATATATTATGTCGATATTGATGTTAATTGAACAGTATTCAGTTTCCTTTTCATCTTACTTCATGAGCAGTTTAGGCCTGACAATCTTATTGAATAGATCACAATATGTGAATAGGTGTACTTAAAAATATTATGTTCAGTGCCGACTACCTTTGATATAATGTTATGCTATAAATATAAATGCCTTAATAAAAGTTATTGTATTCATCTCAGAAGGTACCTTAATTGTAGAGTTAAATTATAAGTAGAGATAAAAAGTGTTATTATATAAATTAGTAATGGCATAGAGGCAAAGATATGCCCACAGAAATATAATGTTAATACTGTACAAAGTATCTCGCCGAAAATGCGAAAGAGTTTTATTGCACATAAATAAAACTTTTTATGATTGGTCCTTATAAAAAAAAGTCAAAAAATGGCACCAAAGGAGTATAAAAATAAAAGGTGGGTAAAAGTAAATGTAAAAAAATATTGCATATTCTTTCTTAAATATATGTAAATAATGCGTAGGAAGACCATCCGTAATTACATTAAACTCTTCGAAAACATTCTAAAATAAGACCCACGGTGGCGACACCGATCAATAAGTGACGTAATATTGAGACCTTTTAAATGACTTAAAGCATGTTTATGTCTAATAAAAATCATAATTCAAATTCACGGTGCTAGTAAGTTAACAATAATATTCACAAACAATTTTCCCAATTGATAATATTCTTTGCATAATCCAGTATTAAAAATAATAATTATGACGTAAGTTCCATTGAATTATATGTTGTATATTTAACACCAAAAATATTTTTTTTTTAAATATAGTGCATTTACGAACAACTTCATTTAATCTAATCTCAATGTTCAGTATTCAAGGAAAACATATTTAAAATTGGGGACTTCTGAAAATTGGCAAGTTGCTATAACGTATTGAAAATGACGGCTGACGGTACTTTGTGTTCATTATCTTCGGTTATAAGTATAATTATACTATTAGTAATTGTGGTATTTAAAAAAAATCCAATGATAACGTTATTACAATATGTGTATTTCATTAAGTTGTTTAAACGATGTGCTGAGGAGTTACTTTCGCCGTTTCTTCTCCTCGATGTAAAAGCACCTTTCCGAAACGGTGGTAGAGTCAAAAAATGACGTGCATAAGTGTATTGAAATATTACCTATACGAATAAATGAATTTGATTATTAAACATACTCGTAGTACCGACTTGCAGCCGTCATTTTTAATAAAATTAATAATGAGTGTTAAGTGGAGTGGTTTACGGTTTAAAGTTGAGTGGGCGGGAACCGGCGCTGCGGCTTGCTGCGGCGCTGCGCCAGCGTGGACTGGGACACGGGGCCCAGCACCTGCGGCGTCAGCGGCGCCGACGTCATCGCCTTCAAACAAATATATATATATACGTTCAAATCGACCAATTACGATGCAGAACAGAGAGATATTTAGTTTACGACGAGTGTTAACTTTAAATAAGGTAGACAGAAAAAGCAGTCTTATACTGACGGAAGATACACAGTTTTAGTTACCAGTTACTAGCAATTATTATTATTTTAAGAGTTACACAAATATCAAATTTACCTCAATTTAAGATTTTTTGTAACTCTATCACAACAAAGTAAAAAACAAAGTCGCTTTCTATATCCCTATGTATGCTTAAATCTTTAAAACTACGCAACGGATTTTGATTCGTTTTTTTTAATAGATAGAGTGATTGAAGAGGAAGGTTTATATTATGTATAATACGTTAACATTTTTTCTAGTGTATTTAGTATCAGCATTGCACCCGTGTGAAGCCAGTAAAATATATAATGGTTCCGTCGTTATATAACATAACAATGCTTATTCTACTTAAATAAATATAAATATATACATATTGCAGCGATTTGACTCTATTACACTTTCCTTATAATTACTAGTAATAGTCGTAATGCGCTTTACCATCCAAGACTACTTTGGGGGCGTCCATAAATTACGTGAGGTGTTTAAGGGGGGGAGGGGGTCGAGTCAAATCTCATCTAATCTTACGTTGGA
>DWJN01000028.1:0-41124 GCA_018248895.1 Carystus phorcus
ACGAATTTGTCTTTGCCAAAATTACAAACGAACTGTCAGCAAGGTGGGTCATGAATCAAATGGTTCGATAGTACATGTTTTAGTAAAAGTAAGGCCTAACTCCACCAAAATTATGAATGAAGACCCATTTTTTATAATGAATGGATGCTCATTCCTTATACCTATCATTTATATTCTAGAAGGTCACCTGACTAAACTTTTTACCCTTCAGGAAGTTAATGTATACTGTATTTAATACAAATATACTATAAGATATAATTACTTCAGCAGGTAAATTTTGAATACTGTTTATTAATTTATTTCGCATGAATAATTATCATTTTGTCAATAGACAAAAAAAATTACCTTCATAAAATACGTCCAAAAAAAACGTAAAAATAACAATACAGATAAATTGAGAACCTCTTTCTTATTTAACGTCAGTTAAAAAATTAAAATATAACCGAAATACATATGCAGGGTTTTATAATGAAACAGTTTATCTGATACGAATATATTATGTGTGTAATTTAATTATTACAAAAACTGGTTAAGAATTACATGAAGCTTTTTACAATAATTTTCTTAAACTATTTATTACATTAATGGTAAGATGCGGCTTAAAAGCATAGAATGAATGTTGGTGGCAAGTGTAAAAAAGGCTAAATAATATTTTTTATTATATATAGCGTGGACTACTTTGCTTTTATAACTTAATTATACTGAAGTTTTAACTGGGATAATTTTGGCATGTTCGAAGCCGTGAGAACCTAATACTATTTTGGATGGTAAAATTTTTGCTCAAGCATAAAACTTTAATTATATATGTGAATAAAAAAAGTATATTATAATATTTAGACCACGTTAAATTGTGCTAGACTAAACTGGTAAAATATCATGACACGCGTAAGATAAACCAGTTTGGCCTAATACGAAATAATTTGGTCTGAAATCAGCTAAGCTTAATTGTGACCATTTTTCATGTTAGACGTATTAGTGTACAATGCGAAACATTATCAATAAATGAAATAGATTAATGTAATCGATAGATATTTATTTTTACAAAGCATTTTTACGCTTGATCAAAAAATTAACTAGTCTTAATCAATTTTCTGAAAATATTCAACTCTCTTTATATTTTTATGACGACAGACTTCTTGAATTAAACTCATTATATAAAACAGTAAAGTGGTTTATAATATTTATGATAATGCCCGATTTTATTGATTAGCCACTAAGATACTTCAAACAGCAGTGTCGTCCTACGAGCACGCAAAACGTTTATTTTTGCTTATCACATTATAGATTCAATTTAAATTATTGTTACAGTTATCAACAAGTAAAGTACTTAATACATATAACCAACATGTTAAGCATTATATAACGAAATAAGGTGAGCTATGCAAGAAATATGTAGCGTCATTAGTCACATTTCGATATAAATCCACTTCAATCAATAACCATCTATGTGCGCAGGTTGCTCATTTTCTAGTTATCTGATAATGGCACTTACTAGATTATGGTACTTCTACAATTATTGTACCTTGTTAAAACTACAATGCCTAGAATAAAGGACCTTGATCGAAATTATTCATTCCTGTCCAGACTAGTATAACGTTAATCAAATTAATAAATAGACAAGTATTACAACACAAAAACAAACAGTCTTGAATATATTTAAAATAAGGAATACAACGATGATTCGTTCTTACATCTATAGGTATAATATTTTAAATATTATTTACATTTCGCACTTACAAAAATACTGACTGTTGTACGTGCATTCGATGTAAAAAGTAACGTTATGAAATATCTTTATCAGGGCTGAAAACAGAAGGTCTTTAAATTATGATCTGGTACAGGTTGAAAGTTCTTACTTGATATCAAATAACAAATAATGTTTTTCTATATTGAAAACTGGCAACCGTAAATGCTTGGTAATACAATTGTTTTTCCTTCATATTAAGCCTTAAAAGTAAATTCAAAAGTCATACTTTTACAAATCGAATACAAATCGTTAATGACTGGCGTCGTTGACTTTGATTGTTTCATTCATTGGTTGTATGGTTTCTTAGCACTAAGGCAACTTGTCCGGCCGGCAGCGCTTTGAGAGCGGCCCAAGCTTGCGTGCGCGTAAGTCCCTCCATTGATTGGCCACCAGCAGAGAGCAGTTCCGCTCCTACTAGAACACGGCCACTTTGCGCAGCGGCTCCACCTGGAAAATAATTCGTCAAAAATATAACATCTCCCTCATAATTATTACATTTCTTGTCTAAGTAGGTACTTGAAACAATATTTTTACGAAATTCTTTCACTTGTCGTATCTTCCTTTGTGAACAAACTGAAATAAAACTAAAATAGGTACTACTCACAATAAAACTAACACTAAATGTTACCTCAGTGTTACTACGATTGTGGAAAACTTAATTCAAATCGGTTAAACTTTTTCTAAGATTAGCGAGAAAAAATATATTATAAACACAAACTTTCTAAAATCATAATTGTGGAATCTAATGCCGTAAACAATAGTTTGCTTTTATATGCTTTTATATTTGCGTGTTTAGATATTGAACA
Source organism: Carystus phorcus (assembly GCA_018248895.1). Classification (NCBI taxonomy): domain Eukaryota; kingdom Metazoa; phylum Arthropoda; class Insecta; order Lepidoptera; family Hesperiidae; genus Carystus; species Carystus phorcus. The sequence continues at coordinate 2,554 of DWJN01000028.1, forward strand.
TTTACAGTTTTATGCTATGAATAGATTTATAACAATACCTTTTAGGTATTATATAAACGATAGAAAATGATCAGAACTTATTTCATTCAGTCAATCGTAAGTGATCGATATATTTTGGGCATGTTTGGGCACGTGTGGTACTGATATGCTTGGCTGATTAGTAAGTAATGAGAAAAATACAATTTTGTCAGTTGTGTCACCAGTCATTCATGTCTTTTGAGTGATATTAATCATCCAACACTTTCCTTGGATACTAAATTAAAACTTAACTGACCTGCAAATAATTTCTTGATAGTAAGTGGACGATCTCCATTTGGTGAATCTCTACCTCCGTCCAAGCCAAAACCTAGACCTGCTCCGCCGCCAGCCTTTTCTAATAGCACCGTCACTACAGAACTAGATGCGTTGTTGTCTTTATTGTTGCTTTTTACTTCTTCCACATGACAGTCCTTCGACTCCGCTGTAAGTTGAAGTATAGTTCTTATTTAATACATCTTAGGATATGGTAGGGTTAATAAGTTAGTGAATTAAGTTGTTGTAATATTACCTGTTTCAGAGCCGCATCGCGTTACATTAACAGAGTTTGGATCTTCTTCTACAACTTCAATTACAACTTCCGACCGTTGTTCCTAAAACAATTTTCTAGATATTATTATCATTATTTGTGTCACACTTTGTACTAGGTGGTCGTTGCTGTTCAACTGTTGCATTAGGAAAACTATGCACAAGTTTTTAGAGTTGAAATACTGCTACTAGATAGTTGAACTCAAGTGAGTTGAGAAAATAATAGTTCATAGAGGTCAATTTACTGGGTTAAATGGGAACGAGGCCATCATTTTGGGTTTTCCAAAAATGTATAATTAATTCGTATTTTTCTAGTACCTTCAAAATAGTAACAGATTGTGCGTGCGTTAGTCCGATCATAGAACTTCCATTGATGCTACGGATTTTTGCGCCGCGTTTCAACCCCGCTTTTGCTGCTATACTGTCAGCCAAAACTCGATGTACCTATATAAAAAAGTAATGTAATATATATTATACTATTATACATTAAAATACAATGTGTATGCCACTTTTATGCATCCGTTAGAAAATAATTATGTATATTCTATTACGTACTGTTACATCCTTAGCTTCACAGTCAATGCCTCCAGCTAAAATTAGTCCCACACCGGTACCCGCTCCTCTTTTAAGTTTAATAATTTGTGTCACCACTTTTAAGTCTCCTACTGAATCTTTATGATTTTTATCATTGACTGTTCCTAAATAATCTTTAGAAATGCCGTTGGACTTACTGTGGTCTAATTTATCTTTATGTTTATTATTACCACTGGAAATTAAATCTTTTTTGCTAATTGATATAACTTCCGTTATATTATGTTGTGCATTACTTTTATCCACTAATGGAATTTTGTTATTATTAGTCTTAAACGTTTCAAGACCTGCTTTACTCATTTCCTTCATAATTTTATCTTTAATGAAATTTGGTGCGTCTTCAACTTTTATAGTGTCTGTTTCATTTTGTTTATTTTTACTCGAGTTGCTTGAGTTTCTTTTCAATCGTGTATTTTTGTACTCAGTTTTTCGCTGTCGAATATTTACGTCATTGTCCGAGTCAGAATCAGAGTCCGCAATTACTTTATTGCGTCGCCTGGTTTCGCCTTTATTTGCTATAGCACTCACCGAAGGTGTGAGTGTAGAAAGGCGTTCAGGCATTTTATGCGTTGGACTGGGAGTTCTGTCATAAGACTCATGTGAGAATTTAGTTTCAACAACAGGTGATTTAAGCTTCACATCTCTACCACTTCTACATTTAGCAGAAGCTAAAATATTTCTCCTATTTATGGTATCAATATTGTAGGTTTTTGAAACTTTTCTCTTGTCGGAGTCAGTAACAGAGCTTTCTAAAGAGCTACAGCTTGCTTGTGAACCAGATGTAGCTGCAGAACCCGCCGAAGAGCTAAGGGATATATTAGTATCTGAAGATACTGATCTGCATACATTGCGTTTGATATAATCTTCACCATTTTTTTCTAACGCCGATGATTTGTTAGAAATGTTATTTTTAATAACAGAATAAGATGCATAGTGTGATATTCTAGGGGACAAACGACAATTGTCTGATTCGACATTATCTATGTTCTGCATGGGTGATGAAGCTGATGATCTATAACTTGACTGTGTTGAGCTCATCGCAGAATCATTATCGCTATCTACTATGTCAGTTGTGGTACAAATTTTAATCTCAACATTTTTGTATTCATGTATGTCACTTAGCATTTTTTTGTTAAATTGTTTCATAGTACTAGTATTCGATAAGAGTGATTTTGATGTATCTAACGAACTCCTTAATGGTGAGGATAACAGAGTTTTATTGTTTATTTTATTAAGTGTATCAATTTTGTCAGGTAATTTCCGCTCAGGCGTAGATTCTTTAGAAAAAGATGACGGTGAATATACTTGTAATGATTTTCTTTTAAAAGCTGGTGAATATTTAGGTATATTATTAGTAAGAAAACTAGTTTTCCATTTTGTATCATTCAATACTATTGGTTTAGTGATACTATTTGTCTTGTTTTCTTTTTTTATAACATTATTATGATTGAATTTTTGGAGAAAAGTTTTTGATATAGAATCTTGAACTTTAATTTCAGGTAAATCAACAATAGGCGCTTGCACTTCGGGAATTACTAACCCTCGTAATTTTGACATAGATTTTTTTCTTTGCTCTATCAAATATTCCAAATTGGATTTATGTGTGGAAATATTTGTTTTACTATTGTCATCACTTACACTACGAGCATGGTACGTAGGTCGAACAAAAGATGAGTCAGTATACGAAGGCAAAGTAGTAGTGCTACCATAAAATAAGGGTTTGTTTGTTATGTCCGGTTTTAAATATCGATTCGTCTTGATATCTGTTATTGTATGTTCTATAGCTCCAAGTACTTCTGGTCTTTCTAGACTTCTCTTAAAAGAACGAGGGGTTTCATCCAGATTATCTTGGGATTTAGTCAAACGTCTGTCTAAAGATGAGACATCTGAATAACCAGTGACATATGGCGTGGTACTTTTCCTAAGAGTAGAGTGTGTTCTGGTTGGTAGTGTACCACATTTGTCCAATCGGTCTGAAGAAGATGTTACATCGGTCGAAAACATAGCAATTTTATCCTTAACGCTTGCTTCACTTCTCGCATCTTGAGTTCTTGATGTGTAGGAGTACCGAGAACGAGCAGTATTAAGCCAGCTGCTAGATAGTCTTGGTGGCAAACGTGAAGGCAATTCTGGAGTCTTCTCAATAACATCTGAAGGAGTTTCCACACCGTCAGGTGGTTGTCGGGGGCATGTTGGTAATGGAGTTTCATCATTAGATAGGCTTTTATCCTCAGCATCACTCTTGTTAACCCGATCTGAAAAAGAAAACAACTTATTTGAAATTTTAAGTAATTATAAGCTTAAGTATTACAATATTTCTTCCATTATTCCGCTAAAAATATAACCAATGATACAATAAAACATAAATTTCTTTTTATGTATTAAATAATTACATGCTAACATTTATTATCAGTACTTTGTCCAAAAACTTATTCAATAATTTTCTACTTTACTTATAATAAAACGTAAGCAGATAACCTACTTGACAATAAACGTGTCTAATTTAACTATTTTATAAGTTGGTGGTTACGTTTACGCGAGCAATATTGACGGTTTGTGCTGAGACAACATGATTCACAGTATCCTATTACAGTTGACCAATACATTAGCTAAGATGATGCGTCATGTTTTCTTTAATAATCATATCGACATCAATATCATTGGTGCACAACAATTACTTATATCAATTTATTTGATCAATAAATACTCTTTAGGGATTGACCACTTTAATTTTTACACTGTATTCAACGGGTGATTTATTCATGGTATCTATCTTTGTTCAAAATCCACTGCTGTATATAGACCTCTCCTAATTAGTCTATAGGTGGTTGTTGGGTCAGCAGCTTTTATTGGTTGAAGAGCTACTATTAATAAACATAATTAATTATATTTTTACACATTGCGCCAATACACTACATGGCTCTGATATAAAAAAGGTGCAAAGGAAGGAAAACTTGCAAGCATTTTTTGTGCGAAAGTATTTATAATATTTCTTGTTTATCAATTCTTTGTTCAAATACTACTCATAAGTGTATTCATATTTAGATAAACCATATAAGCAGCGGTTTTCAATATTTTTACGAAAATGTTTTCTTTAACTAACCTAAATGAGATTAAAATTTCTATAAAGATTCTATAAAGGAGAACATGTTTAATAGATCATAAATTATATTAAACGGTTTCTGTTATTAAAGTCAGCAGAAAAATCTTCATCCCATGTAAAAAACTATCACGTCCCTAGTTAAATCAACTAAACATTAAAACTTCTGTTAATTACCTTCTTTCTCTTCCTTTATAGGATGTAAACAGCGTGAATGTCTTATTTTAACAATCCTTACTAATTTCGTATCTAACACCATCACATTGTTCCTATACATCACTTTAAGCACTTAATTTAATGAATTTAATTAATAAAATAAATCATTATAATGTTGACTACATAACGATATGTACGCAAATACATAAATGTAGAATTATACGCATGCAGACTAGGCACACTTCGGCGTATTTAGACAAGTGTTAAAGGCTGCTGAAATTCAGTTACGTTGTATTCTGTTTTAATTGTATTGTCACTTATTTGGGACAAAGGCATTGACTAAATTTATACAGTTGCGAAAATTTTATGAAGACACCTCACACGCCGCATGCGACATAAACCGGCATATCACCCGATCTAGACCGGAGGCCACTCGTATCTTACGACACTAACCGCAATGACTAACTATATTTCCTAAGAAAATATTTTTGCATAAAATCATATTCGTATTAAATGAACGAAATAATACCTAAAAACGATTGTACATGTAACGTAAAATTCAATATGATCGATAAGAACACAATTTAAGAACGGAAATACAAATATTTTATGGAATTTACCCGGAGTGAGTCTATTATCGAAAGGTGAGTTTACGTAGTAATATATTGAACTTGTTTCAATGGAGTCATTTACGCAACCTTCTTGAATCATTCAGTTTTTACATGTTTATTTATAGGCTTCTTTCTTGGCCGGTAACAAATTAATGATGCCTCTGGTGTTGTGATGGTAGCTTACTGTTATGTGGTTCGGTTATTTACATAATGGACCATGAATGAGTCCGAACCTCCAAATCAATACTCAGTATTGGTATATGGCAATTTTGGGCAATTTGTTGCTTCTCGAGGTAGAAAAGTTTAGCCTATCGACTGAGGTAGTCTGTTGCTGCTGCAACTCGCTTTGTTCTTTACGTTTATAATAAGACTTAGTTGAACCTACAACCTTATACATACAGCAAGCCGCTTGATTGAGCACTCTCTATGCTTTATCAGTACAAGGCAAAATCAACTAAGTACCACTAATTCTTGAAGCCACGAAGAATTTATGCATGAAAAATATTATTAGATTTAAGAAAATTGTACATCTGTGATGAGCTGTATCGATTACCTAATAGAGTTATGTAGCACGAAAAACGTGTTACGTTTTTGTTGTATCGAGCACGACATTAAGCCTCATCTACATCAAATATGCCTACTACTATACTAATCCGAGATCTGTGTATTAAGTGGTTACTGCCGGCGTATTTTGAATCAATTAGGATTTAGGCGTAATGTTTAAATATGTGAATATTTATAACCAATTGAACTTACAGCTCATGAGTTTCATGTAACTATATGGAAGAATGATAAGGCAAGAGCTACTTACTCCTTTTATTCCTTTAGTTTAAACGAGAGCCTGAGGTATCTCTAACGAAAGCATTGGTACCTCTATTTAGCTCTATGTTACCATACCTTCCATATATCTCTAGAGACAATTTAAAACTACATCTAAACTGCACAGTAATTATAATAATTGCGTGTTTCTATATACATATATTACATATGTAAAACAACACCCACGTATTATTTTGTCCTGATTTTTGGTCAAGCTAAAATAGGGCACTATTATTATTCAATTCGATTTAAATCATAACATTGAATTTCCCCATGTGACCGCAGAAAATTGTTATTTATTGCTATTGAATCAATGAATTAATCTTGTCACAATAACCCAATTATAATGTGCCTACTTAAACTAATTTCAGTTACTGCAATTACACTCTTAATAATATTATAAAAGCCAATAAGTAAAAAACCATAGATAGAAACTTATTTATTCATCATTATTAGACTTATTAGAATCAAATTATGACTTCATATATCTTGAAGCTTTTACATAATATTTTTTCGTAAGATAAATATTAATTATAAATAAAATCAATCTCTTTTTATATTTTATTTTATATACAGACCATGAAGTGATATTGAGCGCCTCGGTAATCTCCTCGTGTCCAACATTGTCCAAATTTACACAAACACAAGCCGAAAGTTATTTGAACCAATTCATAACATTACACTTTCGTTCACAAAACCCGTTTATACTTGTCGTTCATTCATGAAAAATTTACTTTCATCGAGTTGGAAAAAAACGCACGAAACAATGGTGGTTCTTAAAAGGGTTACGATTCACTCGACTCGTTAGCAATATGACGTTACTGGATGAGCAAAATACAATCGAGTTGAGTATGCGGAACTTTGTGTTAAAATCAAAGTAACAGTTATTTTGGATAGGGCGGTGCGCGGAGCGTTGTGCGTGCGATGTGCGCCCACGGCGGCGCGGCGTGAGCACTCAGGGAGCGGCGAACGCGGGGCCGCCGCGGCGGAACGCGATGCACTGAGTGGCCGCGGACTTGCAGAAATTTGCAGCGTCGCCGCCCTTGACGGGGGCGTTGCTCCGAGCCAGGGACGGACGCCGCTGCGCACGCGACTCCCCCGCAACCCTCGGCTCTAACTCAGTTTTCTTCAAATCTAGCTTCACGTCAACGTCCTTGAAAGTGTATATATAGCCTACGCAGATCCGAGCACTTCATGCTAATTGCCAAAATCCAATATCGACAGTGACGTTAAATGTTAAACACTAATATTTTCCAGCATTTCGTATATATAGAGCATTTTCGGGTTTAAGTAAAGTTATTGAAGTTTACTGTACAGTCACTAATTTTTGTTTCTAATAAGGTTATTTAAGTAGACATTCGAGCTAGAACAACACCATGCCTTCACCTCTGTAACCGAGATCAAGATATTTTTACACCGATCGCCATAGGCATCGATCAGTAAAATATAAGCTATTTTTAGTTCGAAGGCGCTGGAGGGCGGCGACCGTAAGCTCTATCATGGCAGACGGCGCTCGCGCACCGCAGATGTCAGGGTCGTGGCGCCCCCTGTCCGATGTTATATTTTAATGGAACTAGCTTTTATCGATCGGTTAACTTACTAGTGTAGATTGAAAAAATTGTGAAACTTTCCGTTCATGCTTTCTTTTCATTTGGTCCACCGGCGAGCGAGCGGCGCGGAATGCACGAGATGACGTCGCCGCGGTCGCGGAGGCTGGAATGTTGCCGGGCCCTCCGCCGCCCCTCGCAATCCGGACGCGGCCTTTAAACCGCTCCGACGTGTTCGCAGAGTTGTTTGCACATTTTTTTACATTCTTGTCCCTTATTAAAACCTCTTTTAGCCGTCACAGTAGGGCTCTAGGCGTAGAATGGAAACTTCTTGCGAGAGTAATAATCGGTTACATTTTTTCCTATAGGAACTTCTCAGAACATAATGTCGTCGGCAGTTACTGATCTATGTAGCGTTAAAAACTGTAAACACAGTTCATACAAAACAGTTTTCGTGTGCAAATGTAAGTAATTTAATGTATAATAACAGACAAAAGGTCTACAGGTTAAGTAATCGCCGATTACGCATAGGCTCATAAAGCTAAGAATGAAGAACCAAGCTATGAAACGGATAAGTAAAAGAAAGTGCAATCGATTTCACTTTCAAAACTAAATTAACTTTCTCCAGTGACATGTATTATGCAATATGAACAAGATAAAACATAATCGCTACATTCATATCTTACGTTTAAATCTAAAGGTCATCGGGCTACATCAACACGCCAAACTTTTATTACACCTCTATCTCTAACCATCAAGCCCAAACAAATGTATCAGAAATCGTTACCAAGAATACAAGTTCATTAAAAATTTTTAACAAGACGAGACGATGAATGAAGGCAAGGACAATAAAGAATAAAAAGTTTTGTACGAAACCACTTTTTCTTCGTCCGCTTCATACAGAGTGAATGATTTCAAGCGAAGTAAAAGGCATTATATCTGTAAGTATAAGTTACATTCTCGAATATTCACTTCGAAAAAATGTATTAACGATGGTATGCCAGCTACTGAAATCGGTTACGTCCTGGAATTCATCAGTCCAGGTTTATATAAAACGTTATAAGGCGTGAGTTAAGCCTGAGCCTCAATTTGTGACTCTATTCTTTTAGTAGTAGAAGACAACCTCGCAGGTATTGCATTTATTGATGCACTTTTTCTCATGTTCTTAAAAAGAATTCCGAGATTTCAAATTTAAATGGCAAGCGGATAAAATCTAAATATTTTGTTTCTTGTTGGGTTCCGGCACGACTGCACTTTTAATTCCAGAAAGCCTATAATCATTGTTTCCATGAAATCTTTTAACTGGATTATTATAATAAAATATCGTGTTATAAAAACCTAAACATGCTACTTGATTTTTAATACATGTAGCCCATTTAATTTACATCTATCAAAACATCACATCATTAGCTTGAGGTACAGAACCCAGCAACCTCGTTAATAAGGACTAACTATTTAAGAGGTCTATATCTATATAGGAGAAATGGATTTTTTAATTGTGTAGCTACCACCTTTTTATAAAACTGAACCTCATACGTATTTCTGGAATATCATATTATATGTACTGGAAAACTACTTCATATGCATAATTACAGTTTTTCCTGGACCGAATGAATGATTCCATAGTTTGATTAGCACTAACTTTAATAATGTTTCTAATTATTACTAACATCCACCAGAAAGAGAAGAACTCTTTGAAAGCATGTATTATGAAAGTTTCTATTGCTATGTGTCTCAAATAATGGTATGCTAGAGAGAGGTTGCATTGAAACAATTATTGTCAACTGTCACAAAATGGAATTTAAATGCCGTTGGAGTAATGAATGCCCACGCGGCTATACCAGTGCAAAGAATCGTCAATCACTTTCAATCATAAAATTAAAGTGGTGGCATGCAAAGAGGTGGCTGAACAATGAAAGCTGACGGGCAGGTCGCCGTCGTTACTTTAATGGTCGTGCAGTGGAATTCCAACTCGCCTTACTTTCCACGCGGCTATATTTGTGAGTATCCTTTGTGATCGGAACGGCTTTGAGATAAAGCACATTCGTTTCGATACTTCGAAATTATTGCATACGCTTAAATGTATAAGCTATAACGTTATATTTTTCACACCAACAACCAACAGACGAACATCGACACGCACGGGCTACGTCTTAATGAGTTGTCACTGTTGCTCATAGACATCAGTAATGCCAAAGACACGGAGCCACGGAGCCAACAATTAGATTAGAATATGAGTTTAAAGTATTTTGTAGGGACCGATATCTAAATCCTTTAATCAAATGTAACAGGAACTGCATTACGCCATGTGCCAGGAATGAACAGGTGCGCCGAACGGACGGCGGCGGCGGCGGCGTGCCGCAAGGTGCACTTTCACGGCTCCAATACGCAAAAGCTCACACAACATTATATAACAACATATATTGAATGCTAACAAATTAAAGTTCTTTGCGTTATTTCACTAGCTTAAGTATAAGAACAGGATCCTTAGTCATTACGAAATACGCAACTGATAACAACTAATAATTTAAGAGCCAAATGTTTCTTTCTTTCTGTACTGCCTGTTGCGTATTTTACATTCCTTAGTTGCACGTATCTTTGTATCTCTAAGAGTAATACAGATAATACTGTCACCATTCACTTTTCACAGTTTGTCAATCTCTTGCTATCCGCATTCTACATTCCTTTCTCCTAGATACACAGAGCCAGTGAAAAAGAAGAAAAAGGTAAACGATCTCATTACCTTCTCTACTTGTTCTACCCTTATGATTTATTTTTTTCGTTTTATATTAAGAGTTATGAAATGGTACACAATATATACTGCATTAAGAGTACTTGGTTTTCAAGACGCTTTTATACAAAAGAAGTATAACACGATGCAAAAATTGCTCTTGTATATTGATAGCCAAAAATGGTCAAAATAAACCTTTCCGTATTATACTATCTGACAATATTAAAGTAATAAATAAACAAAAAAGTGTCCCTTAACGTTACCTATGTAAAATTACCACTTATAAGGTTTCCGTTTTCGTATAAATAACACCTACCTTGATCTTTTTATAAGGTTGCACGAGGCTTCATTATTAGTAATAATACCAGTTACGATTAACGAATAAAACCAGCTGTTGCGTACGAAAGCTCAGGTTATAATAAGATGAAAACGAAATAGTTAAAACGCGTAAGTCCAGGTCCAAAATAATAAATAATTATTTTAATACTTTTTTAGTTATTAGTACAAACATATTTACTTACCATCCCAAAAGTTTCCTTCGAACGACGCTTTTCGTTTAGTATTTTCAGGCTCGATGGTCGATTTTCTGTAATTTCAAAAAATAATTTATTAGAGCCACAAGGTATTTTCAATATTTTATTTGCAGTCGTGCTAATTTGGCATAAGAAAATATGTAATTGTTTACTGAATTTTTTATTCGCAGAGTCCGATAACAACTTGATCTGTATGTTAAATAGAAAATATTATTCTTTGTTATACCTAACTTTATATTGTCATTTAATACTATATTTTCAAGTATAAAACAGATAAGGTATTTAGGTATAAAATATTATTAAGAACACACACATTTTTATAGAGATTATTTAATTAAGGTGCAAAAATCGAATGTATTTTAAATTAAAATCTCGCAGAATAAATAAACAATTCAATAACAAAATACCAGGAAGCCTTAATACGCTCTACTCTTTAATAATAAGTAAAGTCCAAAGTCAAAGGCATAACTCTAAAAGGTCAGCGTGCTAAAGTCGCAGAGCTGGTGACCTCTGTCGTAGGATCGACAAACATTGCACCAAACTGGTTCCAGAGGGGACGCGTTTAGGCAAACAACGTAGGACGCCTCTAAGCCAGATAATAGCACGATTTGCACAAGACGGGAATAACGAGGAAGACTGAATAATGTTATTATATGTATAGGTAAGTGGACAGAGTCGAAATAAGTCGAAGGATTATAGTCTATGAATATTTAATAGGTAAAAGTTGTTTTAAATGTGACTTCCCATCTCGTTTGCGCCGCGTTCGATAGATCTCATTTAGTCTTAATAGTTTAAGAACATTTTCCAACCCAATAACACTACTGGCGCAGTCTTAAAAAATTACGTTCTTATGCTTATATTAAATCCGCTAATCCTCACTGGATCCAGCGTAGACCCACCTTGGCCTTAATCCACTCTGTGTCATTGAAAACCGTAGCAATATGGGTAATGCAAAAAAATCCGTGTCATATTTAAAGCAAACTTTCTCTCGTTCACATACTCAAAGCAGCATGTTACTTACCAAGAAATTGAATATTACTTTGTGTTAAAGGTAAGGCACGTGCCGTTTGCGAATAATTCGCGAACAGCACGTACTTCTTGAGAATTTTGCCATTGCATGCAATTCGATATCAAAGCGAAGGAACATATGTTTTTACGATTATTATAATGAAATATTTTATAGCATCGGAAATGTTAGTGTTGTCAATGTCCATGCGCAACGATGACTAATTAATATCAGGTGGCCCGTCTGCTAGGTTGTCGGCCATCTAATTATTATGATCGGTTTACGATCGGTATGATCGGTAATTTATTGTCAAATAAAAATTTTAATAAACAGTTTTACAATACACTCTATTTACAGTTCGTTAAATCGAATCGTATATTCGAATTGTAGAACAACTAATCGGATACATTATTAAACTGCCAAAAGTTTTTATTATCCGAATTCGAAATATCAAGGTGCTTTTGACTTTTTATCACCGATAACAAATATATTCGAGATTCAAATTAACGATGACATTAATATGTTTTTGCTTAATAAAAAAGAACTTAATAATAAAAACGACGAGCCGTTCCATGTTTAAGAATTAAATAAAGTGAACACCTGTAGCTCTACATTCGTAACTGATTTCGATATCAATTTATGTTCGGGTTTTAATCATTTCCTGCCGTAATTATATGATTCGCTTTTTTATACTTACTTTATGTAGGTATAATTAACTGTGAAAATTTAAATAGCGACAAAATTAGATTTTAAAATATAATTAAGTGTATCGTAAGAGTGTTAGAAAAAGAAATTATTGGTTATTGTTTTTTTTTTTTTTTAATTTATTTGCTCTTTTTTTGCCACTTTTGCACTGGAGACGGAGTTAACTTCTAGTGGCTTATTTATTTGTGTAATAGCTCCACACTAGGATACCCCGTGCCCTGGGTGCCATAGACAACACAGAAAGATAATTACACACACACCCAGACCGAGAGCAGAAATTTAAATTCATTATTCAAATTTCCGCCTCGCTGGGAATTGAACCCAGGACCCTCCGAACGGCAGTCCAGTGTAGTGACCGTTACGCCGCGCGGGTCGTTAAAGTTAAACGCAATTTTAATCTTAATTTTAGAACCCATATGACCTCAATATACAAAATATTCTTACTTTTCTAATAAAGTTGACTGGGACGATATTGTGACTTGTTTAGGCTACAGAAAATATTTTTAAATATCACGTATAATTAATATTGTAAAATGCAATAAACGAGATTTGATATAATGGTTTCGGTTATACAGGTCATTTAAACGCATATTTTTAGTGATAACTCAAAACTACTCGTCAGATGTCGCTTAAATTTAAAAGTGACGACATGACAAGCATTAGCTTTCGAATATAAAAAGAATCATTAAATCGGTACATCTAGTAAAAAGATATTTAGTAACACAGATATTAAGTATCACTTCCTATTTTTGAAATCGGTATAAAATCGTCAAAAAATCTTTGACAGATATATTTTACGTCATGTTTGCTGCATACGATTAAAATATAACGACTGGTTTGGTTGTAAAAATATGTAGTAATTTTGCTTATTGCAAATAGTTAAAACTCCATTTTAGAATCCCAACAAGCCATCGTCATTGAAATGTCAAGGTCCGCAAGTAACTGCCAACGTCTAGATTCAGAATGTCAGCGGACTTCGAAGCCTGAATACCAAACCGCTATTGAATTACCACAATACGGCCTATATACTCCAATTTTATGCAGACTACAAATCTAAATCTTTCTGATTTGCAAATACTTGCGCGACTAACTAAATGTAATTGTCCTACAATTCTTCGATTCTAATGCTTATTTAAGCTAACCTAACCTTTACATGAATCATTTATTATAATCATAAAATATGCTACGAACATTAAAACAAAGTTGCTTACGTCTAACTAATTAAAAACGATTCAATAATGTGAACAAAATGATATTATTATTTTATGAATAAAGTTCAAAGTTCTCTTGTGTTGCAATAATGAAATTAAGCAGTTATATGAATTATAGCGTGCATCGTAAGTCATCTAACAAGACTACGTGTAAGAAGCAAAACTAAGATTGCTTTTTGTAGTGTCATATCATTAGGACTTCGAAGTTGATGTTATGACGCCTTCAGGCAACATTAAAAATCTCCAAACATATAACTAGGTACTCATCCACCAATCTGTTGTGGCACAAAGTGAAGTAGATTCTCCGCGATACTTCGGTAGAAAACTTACCGAATAGCGCATAATTATATTTTATTATTGCCATAAAGAAAATCTTAACTACCATTTTAAACCGCCTCGATGTTATTCTTTAAGCCCAAATTATTTAATTGAATAATTTGCATGTACAATATTACTATCTATCCTAACATATAAATCAATAGTACTTACATATCTTTATATTAGATTTTTTCTCAAATTTTATCTTAAATATTTATTTATGACTAGCTGACTTCAATTTTACGAATTAGGAAAAATATAAATATCAGTTCTCCTAATTAATGTTTAATGGATCCAAAATAAACAATTTGAAGCATTATTTTTATATTTCCCTGACCTTTTATATGTGCATGTACGGTCGTATGTGTGTGTATTCTAATTCTCGTTAATGTAATACCCATCTAATACCCTACAAGATTCTTCAACATATAATATACATAACTTTAAGAAATAAATTGCGTAGATGTATCATGTAAAGCATGACTAAGTGAGTGCTTAAACGACCTCAAATATAAACGACATGCTGCTCAGTAAAAGCTACAAAAACCGCGCTTTCGTTTACAACGACAAGGATAATCCAATGCACATAATAATAAGGATCAAACCGGGTTGCAAAAGCCAGAATGTTAGGACGTCGCCTGTCTTATGTCAACCGCATTTTGATGTCACGATACATAGTTTGTGGTTTTAAACACGGATACGAGAAGCGAGCCACATCGAATTTTTAGGTTATGCTCTATAGAAACAAATTTTCGGAATAATATTCATAGTACGATGATGGAATTTTGGCAGTAAATAAATCGTGTTTTAGGTTTTATTTTTATGTTATGATAACCATAAGAATAGACAAGAACCCTGCTCGCTGAGGGAACAGGCCCGGGTTCAACTTCCGACCGGGTAAGACCTTTATATGACACATTTAATCTTAGGTCAGGGGTGTTTTGTAACATCTAAGTTGGAACGAAGCCACACGCAACAATTCTAGTACAAGAATATGAGGATGTGAATGTATTTTTAGATGCAGTGCTTAATTTAAATATTATTTTAGAGAAGCATTTTACGACTTGAAATAGTAGTGCTACTGTAATTCAGCGGCCACATAGAAACTCCCTTACATACTTGTTATCTTCAGATAGGACAAATATGTATAACTTACTATATCTAAGACGTAAGCCGTCACGTAGACGTTGCCAGTTGCTAACATTGACTCTAGGATTGAAAACGATCACCAATCTACAAGACGACCGGGATACGTTATGTTCCAAACCTCATTAAAGTAATGCCTTTCAATGGTCCGATAATAAGTTTAAATTATAACAACAACCTATAAAAACTGTACAAAACGCACTTAACATTTTGAAATCAACTTATAAAATGAATTAAAATTGTAGCGCCTAATAACATTTAAAAGTCACAATACACGTAATCTACAATGTATATGGATAATTATGTACTGGTACAATAAGGATAAAAGCAAATCGAGTCGCGAAAGTCAGAATCAGAATGTCGGAACGTGGCCTAACCTAGGTTAACCGCGTCGTGATGCACCCCCCGCCCGCACCCCTCGCCCCGCGCCGCTCGCCGGAGAACCTTCACGCTAATATTCAGTTACATCGATACTCTTGTAGATCACTGCGTAAGTTCAAGTGAAAGCAACCTGTTCATACACATACTTGAATTACCTCGATCAAAATAAAATTGTGGTATCCGCTACGCATAATTTGAAAGGCCGTCTAACTAGAAAATGAAACGCGTGGTTCTAAGAAATTATGAACTTTTATATTTTAATTTATACGACTCGTTCGAATAACCAAACTTAGTTTACTGATTACTTATGTACACTACTATTGAAATTTATTAGCGTGAATCTCAAACTCTGAAAAGGGTAGTTATATCTTGTGACGAGACCTAAAGATTCAACATAAAGTATCAATCGTATTTTTCAAATAGTGATGGGTATGATGTAATCGAGAAATAATAGCCACATCTTATATAAGCTTCTTAAATTGTAGGTAGGTACATGCGATACACATTTTGTACGTATACGGTATTATAGCAGATTCAGACGATTTTTGAATCGAATTGTGAATATAAACCAATCTTGATTCCATGTAAACATACAAAAATCATCGTAATCGGTCCAACTGTTTGGGAGCTCCGTGACATACACACGGTCAGAATAATTATATATATAAAGATAGTAACTCTGAGTATACATATATCTCATATAACATAATTATCATACAAATCTAAAGAAACCACTATTTGTTAACAATAATGTTGTTTCAGGTTTTTAGATCTTGATTAAATGACGGAATTTTAAATACCATTTTTTCCCTTACAAAAAATACATTGTATAAGAAAAACTACACAATAATAATATTGCAGATCTTGACATGAAACTCGAAGTGAATACAAATAAACTAATTGTCATTAATTATATTATTTTACCTTGCGACATATCCTTATACCGATAAGGACAAAACCATTAGAGACTACGCTGCTCTACTGATTAAATCATACAAAAAATTATAAACATTTTGTCGATGTAATAACAATCCATTTTACCTAGATATAAAAATTAGGTAATTTCCGCTATATTGCTGACGACGTGTAATACAAAACAGGTCTAAAGGTCTTAAAATACTATTGCAATCAACGAAATTGAATACTTGTACTCATATAGTGTTATGTTACCCGTAAGTCGATTATTATGCTTCCGCTGGACTCAAATTGTATTACACCAATTCGCGCTCATAGCCCGGCGGCTCGTGTCGATCCTGAGTGATCAACTGAGTTAAGCAACGGCAGCGGGATCAAAAGAGGCTAACATTTATTGAGGATTTCCATGCTCAAGAGATTATGTGTTATTATTGAAGTTTTAATATGATAAAACTAGTTTAGATTTGCTGGGCACTGCCGGCCGCTGTTCCAACGTCATTCACCGTTCTGAGATCAATTTTCAGCGACTCAAAAATTAAAAAAAATACTAAATTTCTGTTCTCGCAGTGGGTGTATATTTTTTTTTCTCTGTGTGTGTGAATCATGACACCCACGATACAGGGAATCCTGGTGGGGCTATCAGTATATGGGGAGTAGGCTCTTAGCCTCTTGCGGAGCGGCTTTCCTCCTAAGGAGACCTGTGCTCTCTAATAAGTCATTATTGAGTTGACGCTGCCACTTCCCTTACATTACTAATTTAAGTTTGTTTCACAAATTTAGTCGTCTGGTTTTAACTTTCGTATAAACTCAATAAATTATTGAGACACTCGAAATAAATATGGATGTAATTTATTTACTAATAAAAAATAAATGACACTCGAAATTATTTTTGGTGGCCAGTCTTCGTTAAATAGTTATTAATATTAGTTTATTATAAACCAACTTTTCAAGGTACAAATCGATTTGCGATTTCCTGTTAGTTCTAAATCAAGATAGAAATACAATGGTCTGATGACAATCATAATTCATTGTGGACTAGACATACCTAGCCTAACATTACCGTTAAAATTTATACGAGTAGGTATTAAGTAAATTAATATTAGGCAGTAATTGATAGTCGTGTCATACATATGTATGTATAAGGCCCTAAGATTATATAAATATTATTAATGTGTATGTTGTCAGTTTAACTGTGTCATGATTCCCCTGACATTTGAAAACTACAATTTTAATGTAATAGGTAACATGCAAAAGGTCAATTTAATTTAAATAGAATTGGGTTTCTATAATTAATAAAAGGCTACAATTTGAAAGTAGTCGAAACAAATAAAAGCTCTAATAAAAACATTATTTAGAGATGTCGACTCGATCTTAAAAAATAATAGAAAAAAAGACTTTCAACTTCAATTTTCAAACAAATTTCGCATCGAATGTAATTACTCGTATAATTGTGATCGACCGTCACTTTGACAAGTTCGTTTGACCATCAATTATGTAAACATAAATAAGAGGTAACTGTCAAGTTATAAGAACTTTTTTTATGTCGTAAACCATCGCCAATGGATATTAGTAACACCAGAGATATCACCAACGCGTTGCCGGCCATGGAAGTTGAAGAGGAGGAAAAACAGATAAACAAAACTCGTAAAACATTGGAAATTTCAAGTGTAAATTTAACTGCAATTTAGAATACAGTAGATATTATGTACATAGGTATCTACAAAATATAACTCATATTTTTTAAACGGCAACGTTCACAGCATTAATAATACTGTGTGTAACTTTCGCACAAGACTTGCAAACCCGTTCAGCCCAGGCTTGGCTCCTAGATGGCATTGATAGGACAGCCTTCCATATTTAGAACATTACAAAGCAATATTCGTGCGGTATAAGGATATGTACCAGAGATAATCATACGTCCTTTTTATACATGATCTAATAAAAGATTCCTGGAATGTGACTTGTGTCTTGAGAAAAAGCAGATATAAACATTACAGTGACTTCTGTATTTGGTTGATACTACATAATATATAGCAGGTACGTTTATAATAAAGAATAAGCACTCGCGTTATCCAGAACTCATTTCTTAAGTTTACGAAAAAAACTGTATTTGATAAAAGAAAAATTAAACGTATTATTATTTATGTCTTTATTTTTTATTTACCGTTTCGAAATCCATAATTATTTTCGTAAAAACACTTATTATTTGTGCTATTTATTATGATGCTCTGATGAGACATAACATTGGAATTGATGTAAGTTATAAATAATGTGCGAAATTAATTATAAGCAATTGTAACGAAAGGAGATGAAAATTGATATAAAAACACAGTTTCAATCATTTACTATACAGATTAATCAATATCCAACAAATTTTTCGTCCTAAATAGAATTTATAATAAAATAAATTTTTGCAACTAAAGGCAAAACCTGAACACAGTATTTTAATAATGAAAAAGTAAACACAAAAAAAACAAATTAACCGTCCGATTTAGCTTTTAAATTTTTTTTTTTAAATTTCCATTGCATACGAAAGCCGTAAATCATCCGACTATAATTAGTTTACTAAAACTCACTACAAATGTGTGTTCTTATTGGCACAGCTTCTGCCATCGTACATAAACAAATACACTGATAGTAAATAAATGGTTAAAGAAACTCGCGTGGGATCGCTATAAACAAGGTGGTAATAAACTATCGCGGAGGGTCGACCACTCTCAGTGCCGTTATCAGTGCGACACTTCGAAGAACCGTCACACTCTTGTTAACTACAGCATCGCAGACGTTAATGGCTTGATCAAGATCAATATCTGTCTAAATAAACGTTAAAATAAAAACTTTTTAAAATATTTTTCCAAAATAAATACCATAAACCCTTCTTTCGGTATGGTCTGAAAACAATAGGCTCAAAATAAACTTAATATAACAAAATACTGGACAAGATTAATTTGAATAAGATTTGGTTCAACATTGTAATTGTCTATACTGAAGTAATATTTTTGTCTAACATTTAACTATTATTAATTACAAACAGAACAAAAATAGTAAGGATCTGTTTGTTAGTTTTTAGTAAAAGTCAGCGGTGACTATGTTCCTTATAATTGATCTTTAAATACGGGAAATCATAAATGTGGTGTCATTACATTTCGTTCATTCTTTAATTGCTAAATATTCTGAAAAACAAGAATAATAATACGTTTTTAATTAAACTAAAACACTAAAGATAAACTCCAGTGAAGAAGAATATTTAAGTCGACTTTAATAAATAAATAATCGATATTTAGTAAATAAAACTAGCATAAATTTGTATAATACAGCAATTTAGTATGCAAATTGTAGGCTAACATTGAAATAAGAAATAACTTGCAATCCATAATTTCTACCCACTACAAAATTTCTATGCAAATATAATCAGCGATCCTTTGGGAAACAGCTTATCCTTGTGTCTGCATAAATATTATCCTAAAGAAGGTGAATGGACTTAGAGTAAACATAACGTTCTAAACATAATTTCATTATGACGCAAAGGAACGGGTCTTTTGTCTTGAAATGGCAACTAACGAGATACACAGAAATACATCTAGTTGGAAATGGAGAGAAATTACTGAAAAATTAACAAGATGGGCAATTGTGTGAACCATGACGCAATGAAAATAATTCCATTGTGGCTAAAACTAGAAACTAAACTATGGAGTCGTCATATTCATCAATATTTATTATTGTAATCAGATACTAGACGTAATTATAGTCATTATTATTACCGAGATATGTCAAGAATTGTTACGAGTATAGATTTACTTATATTTATGTCACCTTCAAAGGAGAAACAAAAGACTACATAATGCCTAATGACATTGTCTACCAATCAACCCTGGGAGAAGATGTGAAAATTTTCGATTGTTGATGTTAAAACATGATGAGATAACTAATATATTAACCAAATAATAAATCCATCTAAAATAAACTTAAATAAGTTAATTAAACAAATCTATATATTATCTGTATTGTCCTGTGATAGGTCGACCCAGTAGTATCGTCTGGTAGCCCCATTCTCTAGGTTTTGCGGATTCTATCATACGATCTCAATGCACAAAGCTGCCCACCGCCGCCATTTTTGTTTGACGTGAAGTGAATGTGAACGACCAAGTTTTTGCACGACTTGCAATCGATCGAATTCTTGCTGTAAATAATTATGTCAGTTGAATTCCGCTAAAAAACATTAGGTATACAATTAAGCGACGAGAGTATAACAAATCGGTTCCAAGATGTTTTTTAAGTCCTTACTATGCAAATATAAACATATTACGTATTATTACTTTTTATTATGTAGGTACAAGTTTTTTAAATAAATATTAAAGATAATTTTTTTATATATATATTTTAATAAAAGTATATTATGAGAATTACTTACATATTATTAGAATTACTTACATATTATTAGAATTATATTATTAGAATTACTTACTAGATCTCTAAGAATTCTTGTAAAAAAAATTACTTACAGTAGGCACACAAAGACATGCCTATGTGAAAATCAAATATCAGAGTCATACGCTTGCAGCTAGAAGAGAGTAGGCAAACGTTTTAATCTCATGTAAACAAACACAAGTACTTAGAATTGAGTGCGAAATTGTTTGAACGAGATACATAACAAGAGGACTAAGACTGGATCATTGACTCTCTATGTATCATACATATCATTACCAAGTTAATTTGTATAATCATATCTACGTGTGAAAATATGCCCCCACATAAACAGGGCGACCGATAAGTCAATAAGCCGAGAATGGGATGAGCGTGCGAATGGGGTCGAACGTGCTATTGTAACCACAACTCGGAGTTACTTGGCGACGTGTATCTATACTTTCAAGTATTCGCTACATACCGACATATAAAACACAAGATCAAGGCACTTTCTGCCGCATCCGCCACTAACGTTTGGAATTCCATGCAACGAAACACGTCCACGCTTGCCTGCGGATCCAAAGTCGATATTACTGCCATTTCGCAAGTTGCAAAACTTTCATAACGTATTTAATTTAACTACCTATCTTTAAGCGAAGCTTTACGAATACTTTATAGTTTCGAAGCTACAAAATCATTCAGTATCATATCTCTTTCCACATATAAACATAAAAGCGACGAGATATGTTTTTAATATCTTAATGTGGGTGTTAAAATATGTTAAGCGGATAAAAGAGGCTATCGATGGTATCGTCGTGATCGATGCGCATGATTATAACATATAAGAGAAAGTACACAGGGATAGATAGACGCACACATAAATTTAATAACAGTATTAGATTATATTGAAACGCAGAGACGACGGGTCCACGAGTTACAGGGCCAATCGGTTGAGAACGAGTACCGTTACGATCTGGCCGCCGCATGCCACCGACGACAGACGCCGACACACACTTACACTCCAGATAATCTTCTAATCATGTCAGATTATATTATTGCTACTTCACGATAATTACTTGCTTATTAATTTCAACACAGTAACTGCTGCTTTACACATCTGGCTCTTATAACACCGGTATTTTTTTGTCAACATCCAATATCAATATTCAAACAATATACACTGTTAATTGGACGAACTCGCAAATCTTCAATGCGGATTGCTTTCGTGCCAAATACGGGTTTTGCATAGTCGCCGATTTACACTAGCTGAATAACAAATTCCATTAACTGACGACCGGTACAACGGAATTTACAATTGATCGCATCATGTGCGAGATCTACATAAAGCTTACATGTGAACCGTTCCTTTGCGAACGAATGCCTCTCACGTATGCTCACTGCATATGCCAATACGGCTCCAAAGATGATCCGTTAGAGAAAACATGACCATATGACCTCGAATATCATATTCGTATTCGTTCTTTATGACTTGCATGTTTATATAGAAACAAAATTAACACTCTAATACTAATGTGCGTATATGAGTACATCTTCCAATATGAAATTCCTACAACAACATTGTGAACGGCACGAACAATAACATTACAGCTATCAATTACTAAGTGATCGGTCAGTTAATATCATAATGCCCTGTATTCGTTGCTGGTATGTTTTCTCTTTCAAATTAGAGAATGTAGGCCGGTACGTGAACGTTACTGCGTTGATTATATCGATCAAAAATGTAGAACCGGAACCAAATCGGTCAAAATACTTATAGGACACATATCTACTGAGCAAGCGAACGCAATTAGCCTCGATATAAACAATTCCTTGACTAAGCAAAATACTCAATTAGATTTTTGGTATACAAATGAAATTGTTTATACTGAAAAAAATAAGTACGTACGTACATACATACGTACGTACTTCAGACGTACGACTGTATTATTTCCAGCTTCCTTAAGTTTCTTCTTTATAATCTAAATACTTATACTATAAATGCCATATTTTTTTACATACAATTCGAAAGCACAACTTTAGCTAGAGCATTTATTTTTCAACAAGAAAATTATTTACTAAACATACAGTAGTATATAATAGTCATAAATTTGTCTTGTTTCAGCAATAACTTAATCTTTCTGTATTTGTTTGATATATTAGCCGCTCGATTATTGTTAGTAGGACTATGCACTTACTGTTTCATGCCAATGACTATTTAGCGTGTGATCACCGTACTGTATCCTACACGCACAAGTGTATGGCATATCGTCTATCAAACAGCAACACTAAACCTGTCGTAATAGGTACACGTAGATTTAGCAATAACACCTACCGTCCACTTTGTGTTCAATAGTCTTGTAAGCCTATGAATAGTTGTGTTAAATACCAATGTATGAGTATGATAATAACCTATGAATACCAGATCACGAATGAGTTTAGATTTAGCATAGTGGATGAGTTATTAAGAGGACTAATACCCGTAATATATAAGATCATTTTTCACCAAAAACACATCACACTCGCTTTAAAATACGATAAAGGTGTGAGTTTGCTTCATATCATTTTTTAGAAATTATTTTATTTAAGGACCCTTGAAACAAACTAAAACCTAATGATATTTAAACAGACAATCTTTGTTAAATTTAAACATCGTTTTCCACTAGACTTATGCGGGCTGAAATCACAAGAGGTTTAAGTTTCGTTTTAGATCTCTGTCATCGCCCTTATAGCACTTCGAACACGCTGAGTGTACTTGTACAGACGATTTTTGCGGTAGACCCTTCTCAAGTGTTAATGAATAAGCAGTATGCCTTGGGAAATGCTGACTAACTTAAAATTCGTTGCGCATATAACATTCTAGTATTGGTAATCGGACTACAACAAAGAATTTTACATTTTAAAATTATAATATATTTATAACTTGATTTTATAGCAACTGCAAAATTATTATATGTATATGCATAATACAAAAAAAAACATTTTCTCATCATTTCAAGTTTTAAGGGCTACATATTGGAATATATTATTATATTTCTACAATAAAACTCGGATCTGAGTATCTTAGAGGAGAGAGTATCATACATCCGGCAAAGACTATTTCCCGAATTTAATTCAAGAACTAAGTTAAACCAAAATGCGGTAAACATTTTAATGGTTGCAGCAACCATCTAAAGAGTTATGACACTAAAATCATTATTGCTACCGATACAAGACGTAGTGCATATGGTTGACGAAAGTAGGCGCATAAAAATAAACTTCGATAAACCTTCACTGCAGTATCAAGTACAGTTACTTTGTGGATGTAACACGGTGCTCGGTGCAATTAGAAACGCGGAGCGCGGCTCGCTCGTTATACAGGTATGCCTCGAAGTCTGCAAAGCCTTTAATTGATGATAATACGTACGCCTTTACGAGAGACGTACACACGAATTTCATGAAAATGCATATATTCTGATTCAGTGTGAAGAGACCGGACTAATTAACTTTTGACCTGAATTTACATTTATAACATATCTATGAACAGACTGACAAAATATATGACCGAGAATAGTATAAAGATGTTCGTGCCGTTAACCTACAAAAACAGTGCCATGCATCTATTTGAATGATGGCTCACATTAGCGTTTCTATATACGATTATGTTTCGACCATATTCTTGTCGTATTTACAAAATACGACGATTAACCAAAGAAATGATTATCATAGCACATGTATCATATTTTATATACACTCAATCTAACCAAACTTGTGCAATCGGCGTCGTATCAAATTTTTGCGGGTATGTGGTGGTACTCGTACATATATACTAAAGGACAAAGGCTTACAGTCATTACAAACAAGAATCATATGTAAGTGTATAAGTATGCAATGGTATTTGAGGTCACACGCATGCCCCATTTGATATATAAATCGTGATTCTCAATAATACTTCATCATAGCCGCTATTTATTATTGTAACACTTGTATTTGTTTCATAACAACTGAAGTGTTGCTGTGACGGCATAAAGACTTTCCATTTCATCCTCCGGATTGGCGACGTTTTTTAATTTTATGAACGGTTTTCACCGTTACTGAAATTTATAGCGGAGTTAATAATTATACTTTATCATACGTGCAGAAAGTTCCGAATGTGGGAGAAAGGCTTATAAGAAATATTATATATCACACGTAACACAAGATAAAATATTGTATTTGCCCATTTTTGTATTAGTAATCAATAAAGTTATGCTTGATCATTAGAAATTTATATTGTCTTTTGCTTTAAAGTATTTTTAAAAATAGATCTACTAATGACGATCGTTATAATAAATGATAATCCTATTCCTAACGGCTTTGTTCAAAATTTATTTACATATTATAAGTCAATGCTCGATTACAATGCAATAGGCTAAAATTTGTCAGCTGTGTTCATCAGTCGTTCGAATACACGCTTATAGAAAATCCTAATTCTAAATGAACTCTCTTCAAACACAAAACGAAAATAATGTCTTCAAAGACGAATAAGCTTTTGTTTCCGCTGGTAATAAATTGATCAAACCCATATAGCATTCACGTTCAAAGTTCGCAATATCGGGATGTTTTACATTCACGTAGCGACAGGGGTATACTCGTACGTAGACGTACGTAGCACACAATAGCGCGCACACTAGGATGGTTGCATTTCAGGGCGAGGCAAGTTACGAGGGCGGGGTGCAGATGGCCGGTACTACGTCCTCGCGCCGCTGCTATTGTTACCCGCTAGTTTGCATGAAAATACAGAAAGTTTCCATGTGTGTCACCGTTCCGAATAAAATATTCTTTTCTTTCTTTACACACGTTGTCCCTGTGCAAGTGGTAAAAGTATTGTTTGCTGAGAAAACAATGAAAGTGCTTTGTAACTGTTTGGATAAGTCGGACGTCCTTGTCGGCGGAATTTTATTGCCACTGTGTATTTGACGGGCATACTTAATTTGATAAATTTGTCTTCGTTTCAAATGTGAGGTCAGATTGTAATAATGCACGTGTAATCAGATTCGACAATATAAGTTTATTGTTACCTACCTGTTATAATACATGTTATAATATTGTATGTATCAGAAATACAATGGCGCAATGGTCACTATGCCGGATCGTTTTTCGAAGGGTCCTGGTTTCAATTTCCAGCGAGAAAGAAATTTGAATGATGAGTTTAAATTTCTGTTCTCGTTCTAGATATGTGTCCTTATCTCTCTATATTGACCAGGTACCGCCGAAACATCGTATCCTAGTGTAGGGTTATGAGTGTCTGTGTTATTTTTTTCATATCTAGTTAATACGCTGCGGTATAATCCTTTCTGGTATTAACTATTACTTAAGCAGTTACGCGTTTACGGCAAATCGTTCGGTGTATTAAACTTCATTTTTACTGCACAATTAACCCACATGCTATACATTTTTCACGTATTATAAGTTAATGCATGAACACAATTTCAACTAACTATTATTCACACGTTACATAATCCCGTTTATACATAAAACTATGGAAGCGGGTTTATGACTCTTTTTTTACGTAAATAACTAGCAAACTAGGCATACCAGTAATAATAGTAGATGCATGGTACTACCAAAAACGACAACTGGCTTCTGTCGCCATGGTCGAAATGGGATTGGATCCAGATTCCAGATCACCAAATTGTATAGTATCCACTTCACAGCACACACCTTTAATTGCTTATACCCAGTAGCATTAAGCTCCCATTTCAATTACTAAATATAATATGTAAATTACTAAGGACTTCAGATAGAGCTTTAAATAATTGGCATGCATATTAATAAACGAGGCAATTTACCAACTAATATGAATACGGTTTGAACTCATTAATTATTTATTATTACAGCTCCTCATAAGCTTATAACATACTGTGATCGAAACCAATTATACCCCCCTTTCTGGCTGACTATTTGAACAAGTAATCAATAGCACTACTGTAGATGTTAATGCATAAAAATATGTATATAAATTAAAAGTATTAGACCACAAATATTTTATTCTCATATCACTACAATCACGGATATAAAAGAATTTTTAGGATGTCCTAACTAACAAATCATTTTATAGCTTCTTTTTCATTAGCTTATTCTAGTCAGTAGTGATAGTAAAAATTATTACAATAACAAATAGAAAGTGAAAACAAAGTAAATACTGTAGTTTTTTAGTACTCGAAGTAGCGAGGGAAATGTTCTAGAATGAAAATGTAGCATGGTGTAATAGCCAAACCGCAATAGAACAATGCCCTCGTCGAGTAACCTCTCACATGAAGAGAAGCTGGTCGTGCACAAATTGTACTATATTATTTTGAAGACTGTAAATACTTCGTTTTTGCACTACAAATTACCTTGCCGTGTTTAATTACTCGTGTCTGTTCGCTGGCCTATTTGCATAACATTTTACGCCCAAGTGCCAAAATACTATACGATGTAACAGACACGAGTAGTGAAGTAACGTCCATATTTATAAAAACCTATGAGCAATCATTCATGAGCAAACTTATGAGTAACAACTTGAATACGAGTATGTTGTGTGTATATGTGATGTTAAAACACGATAATTAAATGACTTATAGGTTTATTTAAATCCATTGTAAATTTTCCTACGATTACTCAGAGCACATAAGAGTACCTATGTATATCTAAACAGATTCTGTACAGTATCTTTGTAAGTAAAAATAAACTTTCTTTCGTTGAAAAGAGTTCAGACACCGGATATTGCTTTAAAAGTACAAAAACATTCGAATACGCTTCTTTTATACAATGATAGTGTATCGATAGAATTGCCGCTTTGCAATAACTTGAATGCCATGGCCGTTATATCTAATCGTTTTATCTTAAAGATTAAAGAAAAAAGAACCACGGGGCTACTAATGTGACTTCGCATTCGGTTTCTTTATTCAAAATTGTTTTCAACTGTACTGGATAAAAAAAGGATCTCACAAAAGTAACGACTGAACATTACAATAGTAACATACAACCAGTTATGTGGATATGTAGCTCGTTGAACCTGTCGATTGTAACTAAAATAGATTTCTTTCCCAGTAACCTGTATCACTGGCTATTTTTTACCAGATCTCATAAAGCATTGTATTCAATGTAATCTAGTTTTAGTATTGTTTACAGGTTTTTTCAAACATGAATATTAGGTGTTTATTTCAACTAATACCTTTTCAGTTGTTACACTAATTTGGATACGGGATTAAAAATACGTAGTTATGTGATTTTTATAATGAGTAAGTAGGTTAAAGTATTAAGGTAAAAACTTACGCGCTGTCGGTGACGTCTGTTGATTCATCTAATTCTCCAATAGTATCCAGTGAAGCACCAGAACCATCTTCACGAGTTTCAGCTGGAGGTGGTGGGGGAGGTGCAGTGGGTCGGGTACATGTTGGCGTTTCGCTTGTATCTTTATATTGATTTTTTGGAACAAAATCGATTAGCCGAGGCAATATTTCAGGCATTGAAACATCTTCAAATTTGTCATCAACTTTGTTGTTCATTTCCGCCTCCGACCGCTGCAGCCAAGTTTCTATGCAATTTTTCTTTGTTGGAGTGAGAAGGGTTTCAGACGCTGAAGGTATAGTTTCTGGAATAGGAATAGGTCGACGTTTCTTTTCGCTTGTGGTACGTTCGATTTTCGTATTTCGTGGCATAGGCTTCGGTTTATCTGATACTATATCGTGTTTTGTAATCACTTTCTCAATAGCTTGACTTGACTCAATCGTTTCAATTTTCTGTGTATTATTTTGAATGAGTGCGTGGTTGTTGTTTTTATCACTTGTCAGCACTTTCTTTGATTGTAAGATTGCTTCTGAATAATTGTTTTGAATGATAGCTTCATGATTTGTAAAACCATTCGTTGCAGAGCTTATTTCTAACTTTTTACATTCATTGTTTATATCTATTTGCCGGTCTAAAAATTTTGCATTCGTCATATCTTTTAAAATATTCGTATCAATATTTTCAATGCAGTTTAAAACTTTTTGTATATCGATAGATTTTTGAGGCATAATCGGTGTAGAAGGAATGCTGTTTTCCACGGAGCTCGTCATAGATCCTAATCTGTCAACCACTGTTGAAATAGAACTTCCTGTATCATCCGACTCCGCGTCTGCGAACACAAGGCATCGCTCCCACTCATTTGATAAGAGATCTATGTAAATTTCAGCTTCCGGTGGCATATTTTTACCATCGGACAAGCGACGAACTAATCGTCTAACTTCTTCTGGAGATCCTTTTTTTAAATATGCGATACCTTCCTTACTTTGGCGATGAATATGGCTGTCAAATGATGATTTTCGGGATAATTTATTTATAGTAGGAATAACTGCATGTTGGCCATTAATAACAGGTTCTTTATCATTTTGTGAAGATATAAGCCCTTCTATACTAACAAGTGCGTTTTGCTCTCCAACGGTCTGAAGTGTAGGCTTATCCTTAAAGGAGTTCTTTTTTCCGAGCTTCCTGGGTGGGACAGGTGGAGGTAAAGTCATCGGCATGGTAATTTCCACGTTTTGTTTTGGCGTTGTAATGGTTTCAGTGTTATCCATCTTAGTTTTAGTCTCCTTGTCTTCAATTTCAAAGTGACGTACAAGAAGAGTTAATGTTTCGTCAGAATCTTTAAGTCGACGCACGCAATCTATTCTTGTTAGTTCAGCTACTGAAATTCCATCAATAGCCAATATTTCGTCTCCGGGAATTAATTTACCCCAAGGTGTAGTGGTATTTGCGGCAGGACTATCCTCTGCACATGATTGCACTAATAACCTCCTTACTTTCTCAGCAGCGGCTGACCCCCCTTCGAATTTTAGTCCGAGTCCGAGACGCGCACCTCGCGGTCTACATACCACAACCTCCGCGGCCCCAGTCGCCGCGCCTACTGTGAGTACTGTGACGAATGCAGGATCCTTCACCGCAGGCTTACTTTCGCCTACCGGCACTATGGTGATGAACTCCTCCGCGGCCACGCTCGTCTCCATGCCGTGTGCCACGCACAGCCGCGCAGGTATTATTACCGCTTTCGGGTATCAATCTGTCAACAAAAATATTTATAAGCTTGCGTAATAAAAATGCAATGGCAGTTGCGCGCTCAATGAACGTCACGTGGCTACTGAGAAGCCTCTCTCTTTCACCGTTGCGGTTCAGTTCGAAAACATTGCAATCCGTTATAATCGTCTTAGTATGATGAGCTTTTGCATTAAATTACAAATATACACAAATTTTATAAGGCCATGTTAAACGAAATAACATTATTTATTTGTTTTGGGTTAAGACTACACTAGTAATAATGAAACGCTTTTTGCATAAACAGTATTTATTTAAAAATAAGTATTGACAATATAGCCGAGTATTTATTTATTTTGGTGAATATGATTTAAATTATTTTGAAATTGATTGTTTTTTTTATTCTATATTGAAAATATAATACAATTAATTATAATAAACGGATTCAATGCCTTCATTATTTATTTTTCAATACAACCTAAATAACATCCGCAACGACAACAGACGTGAGAATGAAATCTTAAATTGCAATCGAAATATTTTACATACCTACCAGCGTAAGGTAAGTATTAGCCAAATGGAATACACCTACACAACCATTGAAACTTTCGACGATCAATATGAAAGTATAACGAGCGTGTTTGGTAGCGCGCTGGCCAAACAGACGCATCATTGGAACGGCGGAGATGTGGGTTAGTGGCACCATCGGGCCAAAATGTGGCGCCACATACGCATTACCATATCGCCCGGGGCTGTGGCTCGTTATTCCCGGGTACCCGTTCCGAAACGCCAATGGTATCACGGAACACAAATTAAAGTAAACACGATTCGACGGGTCAACAAACTTGTCGTATATTGCGAAATTCAAACGATTTATATGTAAATCTATTAACACTCGATTACAGAATATGCACGTAATATTATACTAAGTTATATTTAGTCACATTTCGTCTAACTAGGTTAACCAATCGAATTTTCAATATAATTATTCTTATTGAGTTTGTGCTCGAAATAAATTCGTAGTTCCAAGTTTTTTTACGTTATGTATATGCTTAAAATAATCAGAAAGTGGAAATAATAATTATCTAGCTCTTAATAGAATCTCTAATAAGATTTATCTGTTATCCCGTGGGAACAGATATATTTTCCGGGATGACAAGGTTCATATTACACATTGATAATGTACCTTTTGATAGGTTTTCTTATAAACTTCCATTAGTTTCGAGTTTATTTATTACTACGAAACATTTTGTTATGTTTGCAATAAAACGAGTATTAAAAACTGAGTAATCAACATCTAATGGGCAAAACAATACGACAAAAAGACCATAACTTATATGACATACGATTGCAATTTACTTTCGGTCTTGAAAAATAAAAACATATCTAACTCTTCCTGGTGGTAATTAGGAACGGAATCTGTTTAGTAATGCAATAGTGTTCTGTAACATGAAATTAGTATGGTAATGATTTATGATAGGATGTAGACGTTTTAAAACAATACAACCTTTTATAAGAATTCGCAGAAGATGCAGTACATACGTGAGTGACCCCGACACAGTACATGTGACCGAAATGAGAACGAACGTAGAATGAGTGTTTTCGTTACACGTCTGTTGTTGTGAGTAAACAAAGGAAATGTTGCCGTATCGTATGTGGCATTGTTCGACGATATCTCATAATTGAATCTTAACATTGGGGCCTACTAATATAATACTGTAGTAGCGATCGTTCAAAGGATATTTTATTTAGGTATTAAGTAGTAGCTGTATATTAGGGTTTCTTCCGTACATTTCAAAGTCAAATAATCTATTTTATGTAAATATTTATAAATACATTTATGAACGCCAAGTACATATTATTATATTGGATCTACAGCTGTTTTAAAAGTTGCCTTATAAGAGAAGAGGAGGCGAAAGAAATTTATTAATTTGGTGAAAAATTAATTTGGTTATATTTATTTGGTTTGGTTTATTGGTATTATTTATTTGGTGAAAAATCTTATAGAAGTCGTTAAGATACTATTTAACAACATTCGATGTTTTTTCAAAGTTTATTTCACACGGAACTTTCTACTGGAAGAGATTTCACTTCGAAATAAACAGTACCCATGTACATATACTATACATAGGTATGAGTTTGTTTATAACATTTCAGTATAAAATTATATGACTGTATAAAGTATAAATTATACTTAACGTAAAAGTATTACCTAATTAAATGCAAAGTAATAAAATATCTTTCAATAGACTTTAGATAAAATATAGCTTACCAAAATTTCTAAATTTAAATCACTAAAATTCCGTGACAAAATACGGCTGGATATTTATAGTATGTTCATTCTATATTATAAAGAGTCCGATTTAGAATCGGATTCGTTTAGTTATTTACACACATTTACACTTTACAATGTCACTTTTATTTGGATGTATTACAATTCCAAATTCAATTACAGAGTAATTACCATTAAATAGCGTACATCCTGTACGTGTAAAACTAAATGAAAATAATGAACGCAAAGCGTACAGTAATTAATTACGTGGTAGTTAAAAACCAAGCAATGAAACAACGAGTAAGACTTAATACAGAGAAATTGCACATAGCCTGGGAGGAAGTAGGTCAAAGTTATGGCAGCATATTTTTGCTGCAAAGCGCTTGGTTGTTCATGCTAGGCCTAATAAATTGCTCACTCATACCGGAAAATGGCCATTTCGTTTTATGGAACCTACTTATCCTTCTTCTACGAAACATACTCTATGTACGAGTGTTTTAATTATATCAGCTAGGTTTTTTCTCAAAATAAAACGAGTCTATTAATTGCTTTGTTTTTAAAAAGATAAACAATTGACGAGCTAGTTATGAGTAATAACACTTTGAACAATCGTTTAGGACGATCTAATTGCCGTTGAATTTAAGTCTTCACTAAAATTTTGCATTCGATTTCAAATTGTATTATCGCGAAATATATGTTAGGTATTTCCTCTTCTTTTCGTATTTAGGTAATAAGATTATCATAGAAAGAAAAATAAATATATTTTTGGTTTAAAATGATTGTGATAAATAAGCCCACACATTCGTATATTATATTTTTTCTAAAATTAAAATGCAAAATAATATAACTTGACAACAACAAGGTCTACTTTTGCTTTGAAAACGATATTTTGTCTGTATTCCGTATATCCACGTGATCGAAATCGTGTATTTATCCAAAACGAATTCTTCAATCCATTAAGTTAAAAGCTTGTTCGTTAAGCTGTGGATCAAAATATTCAAACTAAGTCAAGTTTAATAGCAACTATAAAATTCCGAGCAATAAAATCGCTTGTCATTGATGATTAAAGCGTCATGTCTCCTCAGTTGTTACCGAGTTTTAAAACACGAACAATTTAATTGGAATGATTCTATATAGGATAGTATATTTAAGATTACAGTACAGATTTACAGATTACAGTATAAATTTACAGATTTACAAAGTTACAGATAAAAAAGTACAGATTTCATTAAATTACACCAAGGAGATAGTTTTGATTCCCTTACTTTGTCTTACTATTTAACAACATTTTTTTTTCATAATTTTAATGAAAATAAAGAAATATTTACCTTATTTAAGGCGATGTGCAATATAGTACTCGCTTTATACAGGAAATAATTCACCCACCTATTTTGTTCAATTCCTGGGCAATCTATGCTTACACGAAATAATTAAATCTACCGAATCAAACTCTCGATACCGGATACTTCTCCGTGAAGTTTCGCACAAGAAAATTAAAAATATTATTGAATCTATTACCTAAATCAACTAACGCCATCTGTTATTAAAAGCTTACATTGTATACGTTGATTAATACAAACGCTTTTTTACTCAATGACAGATGGCATTACATAATATATAAATGCATTATTATTTGAAAACTGATTATCACAGAGATGTTACTTATCGAGGTCAATAATAAATACAATAATAAATACAAATTATTAAAGACTTTTCGGAGAACCCTATTACATACAAGTATACAAGAATTACGTACGTAGTACGTTAACAAAAAGAGAAAACCGCTTTCAAAAGGGATAAAATAATTTGATGAGGTAAAACTTTAATTGAGGCATCTGCAAAGACACCTGATTAAAAGATTTTTTATTTCTTACTTTTTAGTGATTCCTTCCATGTATCTGTCCATGTCACAGATATCGCCGGAAGGCCGCTAACGCGGGCTTCCTCCTTTTTGGCTTAATAAGATCATACAACCTAACCTAACCAACAATTGTGAGACATCTGCTGTAATTATTTGAAGAGTTCTGTTGTCCGTCTCCGAAAGTAATGATCAGATCTTCACTTCAGATCGAAGTAAAGTAAATACACAATATTAGCGATAACTCAAAAACTACTCGCCAGATGTCGCTCAAATTAATATAGGACCAATGGGAAAGCACCAGCTTTCAAATAAAAGAAGAATCATCGAAATCGTTCCACTTAGTAAAAAGTTATAGACCTACACACATAAAAGAAAAAATACAGACGAATTGAATGCCTCTTCCTTTTTGAAGTCGGTTGAAAAATATACGTGTTAATTATAGGACTAGGGAATTCAAATAAAAATATAAAATATTACGAGTATATTGCTATTATAGATATACACATTATTTTGTACATGAGCAGATATTTTTTATGTAACTGATACTATTATTTTTTTATTTGCTTATGATCAGTAAATACTTCATCAAAATCGGTTTGCTAAATATTAATGAAATAACACTTATATGCCTTATTGATATAAGGTGTGACCTAGGGTATGGTGTAAAAGGAAATAAAACGTAAAATAAAAACGACAGGGTTCCATCGCACGGCAAAGTTTGTTATTTGTTGTTATTTTATTGAGCTTTTACATACATACGTGTCATACAATTGGCCGGTAGTTTAAACGACTTCATTAAAAGAGGTCATCAATTCGACATGTAGGTATGTAATATTATGAGAAATGCAAAATATTTACATAAAGGTATTCCTTTAGGCCTTCCAAGGAAATTGTAGTTTTTCTAAATGGAGTCAACGTTAGTCAAAGCCGATTGCCACAATTAGTAAGAACCAAATTGTTTCCACATTGTAGATACAAACTTTAACAATTGATAATCAAGATAATTATCATTTCAATTTTGATAAGTAAAGGCAAATTATACAAAATATATACTTATGCGTTAAAATTACGGATTAATGCGATAAAATTCTTCAGAACTTCAAAGTATTTAGAATACCCGATTTGTAAAAGGACGTAAGTCATTAAATGGATGTTTAGAATACGAAGGCGATCATTATTGCTATCCGACGTTGCTTCATTAATAACTAAACAATTTTCTATAATTGTAGATAAAATAAAATGTTTGCTACACTTAAAAGCAATACAATTAAATGATATAACTGCTGAGCTAGCGAGAAAAAATTTATTGCGATTCAAGCCCAAGCGAAATAAATTAAACGTCTACCTACTTAATGGATTCTGTGTGTAAGCTTCTAAATGAACCATTTTAAAACAACATTAAAAAGATATACGAACCAAGTATTACCTGAAAATTAGGTAGCACGTGGTATATTTCTACCCAATTTTATTTAAGTGCAAACTAGTATTTTTTAAACTTAAACCTGCATTATGTTCTACAATTTTATGTTACGTAATAGAAATATTTTTCCTGAGAGAAAACATTTTGTTTCTCGTTCCTACGGCCTTCCAGCTTACTTTCTTTTTAAATAATTATAACCAAGGCAGTGAACAACTTGGAAATTATGCAACGTTTATAATTTACATTTTATAGACTTTCTATGTATATGCTTAGTGACAGCCTATCGCTCGACTTAAAAAGCTTCGCAATTTATCAATATCAATCATAAGGGTTCAATCATACCTAAGCGATTATCACTTTGTATGGTATCAAACAATACGTTGAATTTAGTATGCTTAAATTACTAGTACTTAATTTATTTATATTCATGTTACCTCTTAACAAACGGAAAATAGTGGCTGTGGCATTGTCTAACAGTCAACACTGGATACATATGAAAATAAATGAGCTTTTGTTTTTAGCCACTACAATTACATGAATAAATATATAAATAAATCATAAAAGCAAAATACATGCATAAATCATTTTGAATTTGATTGAAAATAGTTAATTTTATGTAATTTTATTCATTCATGACTCATTGTATATAAAACAAAAATATTACACACTTAGTTTTTAATACTTCAAAGTTTGTTATTTTTTCAGTACATAAGTACATAAAATGAATCTTGTTTCAACAGGATATCCCATGACAATTCTTTCCTTCTCACTTCTATTAATTATTTACAACTATGTATATTTGTATTTTAAGCAGTCTTTTTTTCGTGTTGTAATTTTTTACTACATGTCATTTATTACATGACACAATATATTGTTTCGTGACTTGCAATTGAAATTTGTGATATTTTGATTACTTCAGAATACACGAGTCGATTGTGTACATAAACTGAGGATGAATACCTTGAAATTTACATCGGCGATGCTACATTTGATTCGAAACAATCTTATCCAACACTTTATAATTACTGTATTTCGTTACAAGTGTTAGCAGTATCTTATTAAGATCACGTCAATATATCTATACTTCTATACTAATAATATAAAACTGAAAAGTTTGTTTGCTTGTTTATTTGAACGCACTAATCTCGGGAACTACTGGTTCGAATTGAAAAATTCTTTCTGCGTTTGACAGTCCATTTAGGAAGGCTATAAGGCTATATAACATAACGCTACATCCAATAGAAGTACAGTAAAGATAAGAAATGTAACAAAAACGGGACAAATGTTCCAAGATGATACGAAGTTCGCCTGGTCTACTAGTACATTATACACATATTCAATCATCTAGTATTTTCTTACTTTCATTCTCGAAGAAACTTCTGATAAATCTGAGAATAAACGTATAAATCCCTTGTAGGTGTGAATACTGCAATCATATTTATTTTATCTATAGTAGCAGTATGCATGATATGGACTGGGCTGTGGAGCGCGGCCAACTGAATATTCTGTTTATTTATTACTCTAGCCCACATTATGCAATACTCTTTAGCAACATAGAGTAATAACACGAGCGTTACAGAATAATTATTGGTTTACGAACCTTTTATGTAGAAACTTACGGATGGCGCCAACCCATTACTATACTGAAGAGGGGTCTATCCTCATCACTGAGAAGGTCTAGAGCATACTCTACCACACTGCTCCACTACGAACTGGTGGATCAGTAAGAAACTTATGGAGAATACTCATTATTAATTAGTTTTGATTTATAATAAATCTTTTGTCATTTGGTATTAATCACAGAATAGCGTACAATTATTATTACAAATCATTGAATTAGATTATCTTGTATCGCTTTCATGAATTGATTGAAAAGAAAATTATAAAGGTATAAACACTAAAATAGGTGTAAAACCATCAACAGCGATAAAAATGAATAATAAACGAGAGGGTGAATAGTTAACAACTAGTAGTAATCAAGGTAGAAAGCCCAAAATGTGGAACAAATATTCATCACACAAAATGCTTGGCTCAGCCCGAGATAAAGCGCCAGAGCTCAGCTCTTTCGTAATCACTACTATCTGCGGACAAACGGCAGAATCATTGTTGGAATAATATTATCAGGATGTCGTTTTCTTAAACAGTGGACTTGTTTTGTTATCTCGGAGGTAACTAAGTTTGAAACTTCGGAAACTATGTAGCTTCCTTCGCAAGGTTCTTGGATACACGTTGATTGGTTTCAATATGGTACGACTGCTAGTAGTCTTGTCTCATTCGTAGTGAATAACCGTTCTAATATTAATACTATTATAGAGGTATTACACTAAATTGAGATATTTGTGGTATTAGTAATTTAAGAAAGTACAACAAATATAAAAAGAATTTCAAAGTATATATATATGTTATATGTTAGATATACTCGTATTGGGGTGGCATAAAATACTGTCCCCAATCAATGCCATGCCGCCAAACCTACTTGTCAAAGAACCTACAACAGGCGGCAGTAGAACATCCCATTTTTAGTGAAAAGGCTTTGCATAATGAATTATAACAATAATTATATATTATATATTATTGTTTTACTAGGTGAGCCAGCAAACGTTGTTTTGCCATATAAATTATGATTTTTTTACACCTTGTGTCCGAAAAACCCAAATATCTTACGGATACCTATTTTGACCAAAATAAAATATAGCCTATGTTACTCGTGGATAACGTAGCTTTCCAATGGAGAAAAAAAAATTAAAATCGGTACAGTAGTTTTTGGGCCTATTCATTACAACCAAACAAACATTTTTTCCTCTTTATAATAATATTGTAGATCTATAAATCCGTCGCCAATCTGCTCGTCTGGGGCCTTTAGAGTACTGTACTGTACTATAATTTCCTTCTTTCTTGTATCTTCTTTTTTGGCCCACAACATATAGGTGACGCATTTCGTAATGAACTTAATGTAGGTACTGTACTGTAATGTACTTCGATATTTGAATAAAAATATAAAATAGTAAGTAAATGTCAAATATAAATTAAATGCTTTTAGAGTTAACAATAATCTTAATCTTAATATATGTATATAAAGTACGTGTCACAGTGTTTGTCCGCTATGGACTCCTAAACTAGTTAACGGATTTTAATCAAATTTAGTACACCGTGTCCAGTTTGATCAAACTTAAAAGATAAGTAACCTATCCTAGGTTACATCTCAATTTATAGTCGCAAAATTATTTTATTGCAAATTATTTGTTTAATATCTCACAAAGAATTAGTT